>JAESUZ010004641.1:1397500-1636625 GCA_017311185.1 Proteles cristata cristata
TTTATTTTATTTTATTTTAAAGTTGTACTGCTATGAAGAAGGCGACAATTAAAGGTATGGGACAGTTCACCTACAAAATTGGTGGCGTAATAAACTCTGGTGAGATAATAGTGAACTAGCTTGAAAGACATAATGTCTGAAAAAGGAGGAATCCTATTTTCTTACACCAAATGACTTTTCCAGAAATTATTCAGACCTTTTTGACATGCAAGAAAATTTGTTTTATTAATTTCTTTTGAAAACATCTCAGCCCCTGTTTCTTTTTCTGGTTTTGACTGCAGTTGGCACATGGAATTGATAGATACCTGGACCAAACATAAAGGTGACTTTGGCAGGTTACACACTAATGCTCTCACCTTAAAGAACTATATTCCTTTATAGAGAATAGTGTTATGTGTATATTTTTGGGGGTAAAGAAGCTTTGGTGGAAAAATTAATATCCACCATACTGTCTTCCCAACAAACGAACATCAATAGCTATGCAAAAGGGGTGCCTTGGTGGCTCAGTCAGTTAAGCGATCAACTCTTGATTCTGGCTCAAGTCAAGATCTCACAATTGGGAGACTGAGCCCCACATTAGGCTTCATGCTGAGTGTGGAGCCTGTTTAAGATTCTTTCTCCCTCTTTCTCTGCTCCTTCCCCTTTCTCTCTGTATCTTGTCTTTCTGTCTCTCTCTTTCTCTTTAAATAGCTATACAAAGGATAAATTTGAAATAATGAAAGATTAGAATTAGCTCCCATCAAAGACCAGAGAACTGTAAGTAGCATGGGACACTTGAAACCCAGAATCATTTAATTTATATTCTCTCCCCTTTGGTGTCAGACTGATATGTGCACACATGATACAAAAAGTTGATCCTTATTTTGCTTTCTGAACTTAAATTCTCCTTGAAGCCCTCGCCAAATCCATCACCTATACATCACGTGAAAGGAAAAGCCTAGGCAGAACCATTTCAGTAGTTGGGGTTTTCACTTTATTTGTTTTCCTTTATGGCTTTTTATGGAGATGATTGTACAATGTTGAGATCAACTACAGCTGAGAAACTTGTCTCATTATATTTACTAATTTATACAGCAGCCAAAAGGTAAAAGGGAAATAAAACAAAAACATATTTGGTAATTTCATGAATTTAAAAACTAGCCCTGGGGGAAAATGCATCACTTTTTATTTTGTATCACTGCTGTGTTTAAGAAACCTAAAAATGGGAATTTCATATTCTCATATTTTGACAAGTACTTTACATTTGCTTGAATAAATATTTTACTATGAAAGGAATATGATTAAAGAGAAAAGAACCCCCACACTATTAACTTCTCAGGAACATTAAAGCAGTAAAAGTACACATTCCATAAGCCAAGGGATGCAGCCATATTCAGTTAACTCCAACCAATCCTGGGAAGAGGTTTTCTTTTCTTTCTTATTTTTGAATTCTAAGAAACCCTACACTTGAAGAAAGAGAAGGTGTGCTTCAACTGTCATGTCAATGTGGCTCTTTTCTGAAGAGCTTCCTTGTCCCTAGATCATAAAGACAATATTCTACTATACGGAGAGTCAACAAATCAATTCGCTTTAACAGCCAGAATCCAGGATATGCATTTATTCTCTTCGATGAAAACACAGATCTTATTTGTAGCTATACTTCATACAGTTAAGGTCAGTTTTTCATGTGGAAATTATACTTAGTGACTGGAAAAAAAGTCACTCATAAATTTTGTAAAGAAAAAAGAAGCACTTACTAATGTAGGTGAACAAGTTTGTTTTATTTGTAATTATCTATCTTTAGAGTAATTGAGATTCTAAACAGCAGCTAATAGCTTCACCTTCTCAAATTACTACTGCCTGTAACTTTACCTTGCCAAATATCAAAAAGCTTTTCAATTGCAACTCTACTACTAAAACCTGGGTCATTTTCTAGCAATTAATTGGAAGAGGTGATTAATAGCTTAATAATGGGTTGCTCTGTGTTTAAAAAGTGCAGAGGACGTGCACAGGGAAGGAATATGTAATTTTGTATCCCTGAAACATAACCTAACTGAAAAATCAGCAGTTGGTCTTATTTACTTTAGGCTTGTATTTCCAAACCCTCTTTTGATCTATTCTGAGAAAATGTGTAAATCTGGAGAGTATTTTTTAATTAACTCCTTGAACATTGAACACGCTATGAATTTAAGGAGCACAAGCTATTCCATGGCACCCGCTGGGCTTCAGTCAACTTCATAGGAATTTGAGGGCAGTATGTGTCAAGTATCTATCTGGATGTGCAGATGGTAGAGCCCATTCAGGAATTCATCCACTATAGGGCCACCTGTGGATTCATATGGCACGTTGGGAGTCTATGTCCACTTCTACTCTGCATTCCTATTACATTCACCACCAACTTAGTGACTGTAAAGTCTAGCTGCCAGAAATAATATCCTACCAGAAACATCCAAGGAGACAGTCAATACAATTTAGTCAATTCACTAAGCCTAATGTTCCATGTTTTCAGACTAGGTCTCAAGAAAATGGCAGCCTCCTAGTCAGATGGAGAGTAGTTCGGTGAAGGAAGAGGTCTCGTGCTAAAAGCAAAGAAGGAGATAGCAAACTGAAAGGGACCAGGTTCCATTTGTCCCACTCATGACAACATCAGGGTGGTAAGTTGTCCTCTTGGGTATAGGACTTACTAATTTTTTTTTTCCATTGTCTACCACCATTGCAATAGACACTATGGGTTTCTCCGTTAGGTAGTTAGAAGAAAGTAAAGAATAAGGCTCCCAATTTCTGATAATTTTATTTACATTATATATTCCTGCTTCTTCTTTTAATCCCATCTTGTACCAGTTGCATCTAGAAATACTGGGCTGTTTAGCCCTCACCGTGTTTACACATTGGCTTGCCATGAGAGGAAATCAGTACTTGACTAGCTCTCTGGCACTCTTCCTATAAGACTAACCCTGAAATGGAGGACAGTAAAGAGAGGTTCAGCCTGGAGATGGGCTCCACTTCCCCAGCCCTCATGAACCCAGCCATCTCCTTGAAGCCCAGTTTATCTTTCCACAGTAAAGATCCAACTGGTCAGAGTTCCTTCTTTTAATTCTTTCCATATTTATTGGAAAATACAGAGGGATGAAGGAAAATACAAAAATTAAAAGACAATTGATTTGCTCTCCCACCACTAAGAGACACACAGCCAGCCAAATTTCATTGGTTGTAATGAAAATGGACCAGCATGCGAGTAATGGGGAAAACCAGTCAGCTGAAAGCAATGACAAAAGTGGTCTTATATATATGTTACACAACAGGGCCCTACTCGTCCCCAGAAGTGCAAGGCTGCAGAAGGCCTGAATGAACATTAAATGGTTAGACTGCAAGAGGGCTCACACGTACCTCAGAATGTTTGCTGGGCAGGTAACCTGAAGTGCTCAGCATCCTAGAGCTCAGAATGAAGAGCTCTACTTCTGAGGTGTGGTGGAGGCAGATCAACCCAGATAAGGTAGTCCTTTTACTGCATAGTTTGTTATAATTGTCATTGAGATAATAAATTATTTTTCTTGATTTTCTTACTTGTTTTTATGCCTATAGCAAATCTCCCTATAACCTTCAAATTCTTAGTGTCTTTTTCTATGCATTCAAATGTCTGCATCTCTTGATTTTATTTCCTGATGACATCCTTCCCAGAAGACTTCCTCCATGTCTCACTCTGGACTGATTAATTTGTTAACCTAGTCCTGTTAATAGGTATTGTCTCCTCATGGTCCTCTGGAATTCCCTTTTTTCTTGTCTTGTTCTATGTCCTTAATTTGGTAAGATAAATCCTCTAGTAAGCTTTCTGAGAGTTTTTGGAAGTTGTTGGAACCTCTGACAGAAATCTTCTCACACTGCCCTTATTTGTACTATTGTTCGTGAGCTCAGTTCTGAACCCTCTTTGATTCTTCATCCACTGTAGATGAACTTTTTTAAAGGGGTAAGTTTTGTTTTTCTCTCTGGAAGCAATTATAATCTAATCGTAATATGCAGTGTTTTAAGATTTCATGAGAATTGTCTCATCTTTTCTCATCCAATTTACTTCTATTTTTATTTTTATTCCCTATTTACTCTTGATGGTCCCCTTATTTCAAGATTTTTATTCACATCTCCTTGCAAATAACTGATGATTATTGGCTGTGCTGATTGAAAGCATACTGAGGACGGGAAGGACTATCGACCTGCTGCCTTTGCCTTGGGTGTACAGCCTGCTAGCCAGCTTGCTTGTTCGCTAGAAAGGTGTGAGTTTAGGCATGAGTACTGAGCGTGGGGGGGGTGGGAGAAGAAGGCTGGAGGTCTCATTCTTAAATACTAGACTTTTATTTATATCCCCATGTATGACGTGATACCTTTCTCCCACCACTGGATCCTGGTGTCCCTGGATACAAGATTTCTTTGTTTTGTTTTGCCTTTCAGAGATTAAAATTTGGAGGATTGTGAAGATGGAGAAAATGCAGAGCTTGCCTATAGAGGTAGGGCCTGGGCTTCCTTTTACCCAAACTGCTGGTTTCTGGTCAGGTGTTGGTCCCTGTGCAAGTGTTCTCATTTAGCATGTTTTTGTTTCTTGTAATACTGATACATTTTTGATGCCTCAGTTTATTTGAAAAGTGGCAGAGGAGAGGGTCCTTATTTTTATTTTTAGCTGAAATTCATGGTAGCCACCTCTCTTTTACAGACTAGATAATTAACATCTAGAGAAAAATTTTAAGTTGCAGGAGTTTTCAAAGTAAGTAGGTGGCAGAATCAGTATTTGTACCCAAGTCTCATAGATTGTGGAACACATTTTTTTTTAACACTAAACTACGATGTCTCCATTAAAAAGGCATAGGAGTGAAAGAGGGGTATTGGGTAAAAGTCATAAACCGGGAATATCCCTAAGACATTGGAATACACAGTCATCCTATGTAGGGTGAAATTGGAGAAAAGAGGTAGAAGATAGTGCACAAAAACTTGCCTCAATGTTTTCAGGAAGAGAAGAGAAAAGGGAAGAATGATGAGTCATTATAGCAAAATCTTTGGTTTATCAATTCCATATTCAAGGTTTTTAATGAATTGAAATCTAACTTTTTTTCCTAGATATTTCTAGCTTTTAAAGATCTTACCCAAGAAAGCGAGAATGTGCTCATAAATCCATACATTTAAGAATGTTAAATGGCAATATTTTTAATGATTTAAAATGTGGGAGTGTCCTTTTACCCTATAGAGAAACATATTCAACCCTTCGAATAACCATGGCAAACGACTGGACTTGGATTTATTGTTTTATGTGTCTGAGTGTTCAAAATGTTGAATAATCATTTAGTAATGTAAAATACCATAAAAAATGTAAGGTGCAATACCAGTGCTTTTCTGAAGAATGATTTAGCATTTTGGCAGACCAATCATGTTCAAAATACTTCTCTCTCTTTCACTTGAGTGGGGACACAGCTTAACCATTGGGCCCACTATACACAGTAGCTTGGGCTTAACCTATCCTTGAGGACCCATTAAAGTGTTTTAATTTTTTAAAAATGTGGAAAAAATAACTTCTATATCATGAAGAATGTTTTAATATATAATAATAACATTTGTCTATCAATTAATGTAGTACGAAATATGTTTTGATAATTTTTACAGAGACGAGGGTCCCGCAAAAGCAAAAGAGTCTAGGGCTTACAAAAGTCATTGAGTCCAAGTAAACTGAAAAGAAAAATCTGTATCTTAAAAAAAAAAAAACTCTTTAAATACCCTATGATATAGTACTGTCATAAAGTTTTTGGTCTTACCTAAGATTTCATTTTAATTTGAGCATCTGGAACAAGGTGACAGATTTTCCTTTAGATTTGGAAATCTCTAAACATAACTGTCCTCTTTCCTCAAGTATTCCCATGTGTTCTATTGAGAGGAACTACTTCCACTAACTGATGTGTTTTCATCAATAATGGTAAAGGTTCTCACAGGGACTATTGGAGACATTTCCTCAGGGAAAGGTTGTGGAGATGCCTGAAGTTAGAAGCATCAGGCAAGCCTCTCAGAGGGAAGCCCAGGGCTAGAGAGGAACATCTGATTGCAGTCCAGGTTTGAAAACATATTGGGTGGGACCTCAGCTTCACATGGCCAACCTCCATTTCCTTTAGGTTCAAATCCCAGGTGGCTGTCATACAGTACCACTTTGTTCATTGATGTGTGAAGTAAATGAATGCCCTCCCTTCCAGCATCCAAGTGTTTGCTACTAGTTAGTGAAGGCTAGCATCACACATGAGGAATAAAGCTAAGTATATGCCCTTGATACATTGGCCCTCTAGCAGGAAGCTATGGTTTTCTTAAACATATATACAAACCGTATATGTTTACCTACAACTGTTAGTAACACTATGAATATAAATATTAATACCAGTGGAAAAATAATTAAAAACAACCATAGTTAATATAGATTGAGTCACACATTATTAAAATCTGTTATCCTTGAAGTTTTGCCACAGTTCTATGAAAGTCATTAGAATATGGACTATGTATCAGGAAGAAAGTGCACACTTGTCATGTGCCATGTCTTTGACTCAGAGAATGTAGTGGAGAATAGATAGGTGAGGCCTCTGCTGTCTGAGAGTTAACATTCGGAGTGATAGAAAACAAGCAACAAGATAAATATCAGATGGTTATAATTTTAGTGCAGAGAATTATAAAAGAATAACGGGATAGAGAATATTAATGACCAAATGAGATTAGCTAGTTTAGCATTTAATTTAAGATATAATGTTCAGAAAATTGAAAATGGCTGATATGGCTGAAACATAGATCCAAAGGAGGATAGCATAGAAGACATCATCAAGAGAAGCCATAGGGCCAAATTGTGTGGAATACTGGAATTAAATATAAGGCAAAGCTCATGATTTCATTTTTAGTATCATGGGGATTTATTAGAGGTTCTTAAACAAAAGAAGAGCATAACCTTACAGTTTGGTTTGCAAAGCTGGGTGAATGGCGCTCATCTCGACTGAGTGAGGAAAACTCATGAAGAAGCAATTTTAGCAAGAAAAATTAAAATTTATGCTTTACCATGTTAATTGTGTTCCACTGTTCAAGGAGCAGAGTGAATAAAGCAGTTGGATGTGAGTTTCAAGTTTTAGAGAGATATAGGCTGAGCCTTAAAATTAGTATTTAGAGCTATGGGGCTGAATGAGATCACCTAGGTAGAAAGTGTAGATAGGAAAGAGAACGGTATATAAGATATATATAGTTCTGCAGGTCTTCAAAATTTAGACAGAAAGCTGAGTCAGAAAATTTAGAAAATGAAATCATCATATGGCCATCTGTGGAACAGAAACAAAACCAAGAATGTGGGAATGCTGAGGTCAAAAAAAGAAAATATTTTTAGAAAGATGACGAGGTCAACTGTGTCAAATGCTGGTGAGAGCTTAAATTAGATAAGAATGGACTGGATTATTGGATTTGAAAATATGGTGACCTTAAAAGCAGTCTTAGTGATGCTGTGAGAATGAAAGTATGATTGGATTAGGTTGAGCTTAAAGCTGTAGAAGAGAATGTGGAGACGTTGAATACAGATCTTCATTTCAAGAAACATTGGTGTGACGGAAATAAAGAAATGGACTAGAAACAGAGTTAGAAACAGAGTTAGTTGTTTCCCTCCCTCTCTGCTTCCCTTCTTTCCTTTTTGCCTTCCTCCATCCTTCCCTCTTCTTTTCTTCTTTCACTCATCCCTCTCTTTCCTCCTTTCTCTTCTTTTTTTAATCGTGTGTGAATAGAAATGATATTGTAGGAATAAAGAAACTGATAATATAAGAAACATGGGCATAATTAGGGAGCACAATTCTCCTCAATGTAATGGGTGGGCAGAAGGAAAGATCCAGGGCATAAGCGGAGTGGTTTGCCATTGACAGGCAGAAGGGCACTTCATACTTAGGAATAAGTGGGACAGGAGAGCCTGAGTTGTTGACTGGTTGGTCATTTCAGTTGTAGGAAAACAAAGAAATTTTCATGATGTAGATATTAGCAAAAGAGAGTGACTTTATTGAAGAAGAGAATTCCTAACCTATCAATACAGAATGACAGCAACAAGGATGTAAAAAAAATTAAGTAAGAAAAACTAGAACTTACTTTGGCTTGGCTATCTCTTACAAGCATATTTGAAATCTTTTAAAATGGAAATTTCCGAACACACCATTTATTTGAATAGGGATCACTGTCAGCAGATCACTCCATCTTATTTGGTACTTATGGCTAGATCAACTTTTTATGGTAAAAATGTCACATACAAATGTGTTCTATCTAAAACCTCTGAAACCTTCGCATAGACTTTCCTGGCTTCTTGGTGTTAACAAATCATTTCGTCATGTATTTGCCAAAAATGGCAAATTCTATACTTCAGTTCAGGGACTCCTTACATTATTGGAGTGTTCTTACTGAAGGCCTTCTACCCATACCCGTCTTCTCCCTGTATCCTCATCTCCTTCATTGTCCTGAGTTTTTTTTCTTTTAATGCTTTAGTCAGAACCATATAATATCATGTTTGATTATCGTATATGGTCTCTCCTGATATTTGATTTCTCAGATATACTTCTCAGTGAATTCTAAATCCTCAGACCAGAGAGCCATCTGGTTGATTGCTAATCTCCCACTCCTTCTCTGGTGTCTTCCTTAGTCTCAAGCATTGTCAGTGTCCAGTAAACATTTGTTGAAAAGCAGAAGTGGACATAGCTCTAAGACGGCGATTCCTATTTTGTCGACATATCTTTTTAATATTTTCTTTTGAAGAAGTAACATGCATATGTTTAAAAAAATCAGTAAAAAAAAGAAAGTCGCGGTAAGCAGGTCTTTCTGCCTGAAACCTCTTGTGGCCCCGATTCCACCCCCCAGAGGCCCACCCAGGTCCACTTCCCTCGTGCCTCTTCCAGTTACGTCCATCTTACTCTGAAGTGTTCTGGGTTGGCAGGCAGCCGTCTTTCTCTCCAGATGGGGTATGCGTGCGTACCAAGAAAAGTTCTCTTTGAGTTGAGAGACTGGTTTATTTTTTAGCTGCTGTGAAATAATTAAAAATGAATGGATACAGTTGAATTGGTGGAAGCGCATTTGTTATTTGGAGTAGTTATAAAAAAATTCCTTGAAATTAAAAATCATACTTTGAACAGGTCGATTAGTCAGATTTAATTTTTCTTTCACTCTCTTCTATTGGAGTAAATATTTTCATCTGTTATGCATAACCAAAAAGTATATTAAACTGTCAAAACATAAATGATTTCCTTTTGGCCACCATGGCTTGAGGGATTTATTTCAAGTCTGTTGTGCTACTATTTGCCCCTAGGATGTGTAATCTATATTTTAGGGGAATGTGGCTTACTGCAAGACACCTGTATTATTTATGTGTGATTAATATTTGCGTTATGGTGAATGAGGTCTTTTGGCCTTACTTTTCTCTCCTAGTGACTTAATCATTCCTCGCAAGAATGTAGTCATTGTAATAAAACATTCCACGTACTAGTTTGTTTTTCAGCAGTGACAAATGCAATTGTTGTAAAATGTGAATTTTCAGTTATTAAATATGGCATCATGAATGTAATTTACTGGCTACATCTACAAGATGCTGCTCTATGGCCCCGCTGAAGCTGAAAGCAAACCGATCCTTGTTTGTATGAATTTAAATATAAACACTGGTGAACGACATCTTTAAATCACAGTGCTCAGGACACCAGACCCAATTTTGTGTTTCCGGAAATAAATCTGTAAACTGTACCACTAGTTGGTTATATGGATGCCCATTAAATTGGTCTCAATGTCATTTGCAAATTTGCAACAAATTATGAAGATCTTTGATCATCCCTGACACATAATATCATGTGCCAAATTAGGACATATTTCAAAGTTCCTTTCCATGGGTTATAGGACATGACATTTTTCACAACTTTGCTTCAGAAATAGCACTTATGTCAGGGGCGTGAGGGATTGTAAGAGTTCCAAAATCTACAAGACTAAAATTCAATTAGATATTAATGTTACCTGCCAGAGAAGTCTTCTTTCACAATGGTACAGTAAAACATATTGCTCTTAGCAGTTATTACACAGATTTGGTGGCATATGGATTATTGAATATAAAAGGAATTCATCTTAAAATGTCCACAATGAGTCTTTTAATCATGTTTTGGTAAGCTTTGCCAAATGGCGAGAAAGCAGCTATAAACATAAAAGGTGACGTATTTATTGTTAGGCAGCTTCTCTTCGTGAATACACGGAAGGAGTATTTTTGTTGTGGTTCCTTAATGTCATACGACTTCAAATTTGAAAAAGATACGAATTACTCTGAAATAGAGAAGTTCTTTTCTTTGCACCCTGTCTGTTAGGAGAGCTATAGCTCGATTTTTACACTGTAATGTTCCAAACGGTGAATATATATATATTTTAATTGGTTAATGTTTATTTATTTTTGAGACAAAGGCAGATGATGGGCAGGGGAGGGGCAGAGAGAGGAGACACAAAATCTGAGGAAGGCTCCAGGCTCTGAGCTGTCAGCACTGAGCCCTACGTGGGCTCAAACTCTCCGACAGGGGGATCACAACCTGAGTGGGAGTCGATCGCTTAACCAACTGAGCTACCCAGGCACCCGCAAATGGTGAATATTTTTGGGAAAAAAAAGAACCCTCTGTACTTCAGACAAGGGATTAGGATACGTGTCTACTAAAGGTGTGATAGAAGAACCTTCCTTGTAAACAATGGCACGGTGACCCATGAAATACTTTTCAGGTATACGTTAAAATTGTAGAAGTGTGCAAACTTACTGCGCTTCCAGAGGAAGTCATCAAGAGTATGAAAGAATGATGTTGATAATCACACTAAATTCACCCAGGATACGGTGGACAAGGGCTTTAAAACTTCAGAAACATCAATTAAAGCCCAAGTTGTGTGCAATAAGCATCAAAAATTGATAAAAACTCAAATTTAGGTTTTTAGATTTAGTGTTTAAATCAATCAACTGCAAACAAGATTTAATTAAAGAATATTATTTCAAAGTGTAATTACCTACTGGGATTAGAATGAACCTCTATTGCCCATAATGTTCTCCTACTGTGATCCCACACTGAAAAATGTTGAGTTTTAGATTAATATGCATCTTGTAAGTACAAGTCCTAATCTCAATCTTAAAGGACATTTAAAACACACTTGGAACCTTCTATGCAATCAAGCCCAGTGTGACTACTCTGTCCACCATGCTAAATTTGTGATTACATTTTTTATGTGCATGATTTAAATCGCTTTAGCAGCAGTCCAGGGAGCATTTTACCCTGCATATTAATTACACAAAGGCTTTGTCATGTGAGGGTCTCAGTGGTCATGGTCTGTAATCCAGCTCATTTGAACTGTGAGTACAGTTTTTGAGCATGCTGTGCACATCAAGCCCAGCTTTAAAGCCAGAATAGGCTGAGATGGTTAACAGGTATGGTTCCTGCTTAAGGAATGAATGCCATTTATTTAGTGACATCTGCAAACTAATTGCTTAAAAATCTGAAAGTGAATATGTGTGCTCGGAAGTCCATTATTAAAACATAGGGAAAGAGACTCCGTGTCAGGCATCCCGGTTCCTATTGTCTTGAGCTAGCATTTCCCAAACAATCAGATGCTTTCTCTATAAAATTCTTGATGTCACAGGAAAGGGCTTTTTGCGTCTCTAAATTTCAATACTTTTATTATCGTCACTACAGTTACATGCTTGGTACCATTAAAAAGTGTTATGATTTAAAGAGGAGTTCAATGTATTTTTTTACAATGGATTTATATATATCTTCAAATACCAATCAGTACAAAATAAAAGTGAAAGCTCATTAAAAATCACAGCGCCTCAACTGAAGAATTTCTAAATATTCAGGACTTTTGAATGCATTGCTTTACTCTAACAAGGTGGTTCTAAAAAATCATAACATTAAGATAGCCTTTGTTCCGTATTTTAGAGGTTTCATCATACATCATTAGTGTACTGAATAAGTTGAAAACAAAAATGGAAGCACTCACCTGATATGACCCTGGAAGCTTGATGTCACAAGAGTCAGCCCTGGGTCTTAAGGATGAGGGAGAATCAGAATTATTTGAGTGAATGCCACATGTAGATACCTAGGACCCATGACAGACTTTTAAAATCAAGCTAATAAAGGACATGTTCATGTGCAAGTGCATTCTGAAAAAAAAGGCCTTGAGAATTCAGAACCACTGATGGTTAGCTGAGCAACTTGATAGAAAATAGCTCTGCTTTAATCTCTGTCCAAAGAAATGTAATGGCAGAAATAGAAAAAAAAAGACTCTATAATAAAAGAAAGGCAAATGCTTCAAGATTCATTCTGCTAAGAAACTCCATTGTATCTCTGCCAACTAATGATATAGCAAGCCATGTTTTAATTGACACATATTACTATATAATCACACTTTACTGGAAGAGTAAGAAAAGTGCAATATTTTTAAGTGTTAAGTTATGTCTTAAAACATAAAATGGACAGACGTCATCAGACAAACTGAAATACTTTATGAAGCCTAAGTAAAATCCAGTAAGAATGTTTAAGTTTAAAAAGGTGTGAGGTATCTATCACAACCACCAATATCTGAAGAAGAAAATAATCATCTCTCAGAAAGAATGACTATCTCTGTTTTGAAAAATGTGTTTTCAGTGATTTATGTGTAACTTGTCTTATTCAAAGCAATTTGCCTTTTATTTTTGAGTCTCAGAATCCCAGTTGCAGCTAAACTATTTGAAATTCTTGCTGAAACTCCTTGAGAAGTTCGACTCATTCAACAGATATGTTTTGAAAGCATGTTCTGTGTATAAGGCAATATATTTAGATAGCTAAATGATGGTGTATGCCTTAGAAATGCCGAATCTATTGAAGATGGTGATCAAAAACAAAACAAACAAAACAAAACAAAGCAAAAAAACCTTTAAAACATAGTATGACAAGAACTGCATAAAAATGAAGAACTTTATTTTTCTGAGGCTTTCAATATTTTGTTGTCATTTTTCTTCATATGTATTTTAAAAATTAATTACTTGCCTTATTCTTTGAAATAATCACTCTGAAATGAAAACAGGAAATTTGTTCTTAGCATTTACCAGAATACGCATTCTATAGATGTATCCTCACATAATCAGCGTAAAATTCCTAATTTGAATGAGGTAAGTTCATGCTGAACCGAAGCGGAGCACTTTAAAATGAGTTTTGGCTAAAGGAGGAATCATGTGTTAGTTTAACATTAGGTTACAGTATGCAAAGGGTATGTAAAGTTACAGATATTTTTTTGTGGAATTGGCTCAAATTCATCTTATGGATTGAGTTGCGTATTTAAAGGACTTTGTGATATGGTATTTGAAGAGTCAAATGCTACGTCGACTTACACTTATGCATCATTGTATTATAAAAAGATCCAAGAGAAATTTGGCTATGCCATTTAGCAGGTCTGACAGCCCTTGTAGGAGTGTGAACACTCAAGAGGCCATGTAAAAATGCAGTGTCTATGTCTGAACATTTGTGCTCTCATACTGTTGGTTTGGGTTACAAAGGACGATGGTGTTTTTTAAAGGAACAGCGTCGATTCAATCAGTCTTAAACACTTCAATATTCATGTCAATTTCGCCATAACTTTGGAATGAAGTTTCAGACCAATATCCAGGGCATTTGAATTCCGTAGGCACACTTAGCATCAATTATCCAAATATCTGACTGAAACAGAATTAGGATTAGGGTGACACTTGCTTCTCTTCTTCATTCACTCCCCATTTGGCAACGTTGATGCCAAAAATGATGACTATTTGGAAACATCCTCAGTGATTGAGTTTTTCACTTTTCTTCTGGATGCTTGGCATCACACAGCAGCTTCCCCACTGAATTCTGTACCCTTTACAATGATTTCCTCACAGAGAACACTATTCCATGCAAGGCATATTTTAAGAGCCTATAACTTAAATCAGTTTGAATACTAAA
The DNA here is from genome assembly GCA_017311185.1 of Proteles cristata cristata. NCBI lineage: Eukaryota > Metazoa > Chordata > Mammalia > Carnivora > Hyaenidae > Proteles > Proteles cristata. The sequence goes on from JAESUZ010004641.1 coordinate 1,411,453, forward strand.
TCCTGATGTCATTCAATTTACATTTTGTCAAAGAAACACAGCGTTTTCTTAAAATACTCTTAGTCTTCCAGTAACTGCCTAACACGATTCATAATACAGCATAACTCCTTCCAGACAAATTCACCAAAGACCATGCTTTTGTGATCGTTTATTTAAACTCACCAGTTCTCTAAGAAATATTATTCCTCCATTAGAACTGGTCCAAAAGTTTGGTAATTCGAAGTTCAAATGCCCTTTCAGAGTCGATGACTTTTCTTTAATGTACTTTCTCTGGTTCACCTAATAGAGTTGTGCATTAATAAAAATCTATAGATTAAAGCTATGTGGTTATTTTTCTAATGAAAAGTCTCCCTAAATATCTGGCATTTTGGATCAAATTTTAATGTTTCCAATTTTGAAATCTCAGCATAAAACTGTTGATGCGGGTCCCCTTTGATAAATTAGAAAGGTAAACTTTAATGAACATTGAATAGGATCACCTTTGCTACTTGGGGTAATAGAATAAAATAAAACAAGCAAACACATTTTTCTTACTGCCACATGCCTCTCCTTAATAATAACTTTTGTCTCTTCTGCAGAAATAGATGCTGTGTAAGTCTCATTAAATTACCTGACTGATGGAATAAATACACAGCCCACAGCTCGGCGGTCCATAGTAAACCGAGCAAGGGTCTTGATATCTCAGAGTTCTGCTTATTTACACATGCCTTGGACTCTTCTCACAGATATGTAAATTATTCTGGTTAAAACTAAATGCTAAAGTCTACACCATTAGTCTTCCACTTCATGATCTCCACATGGGGCTGTTAGAGGGATAATGTACCATACAATACACGGTTTACTTTTAATTAATAGAAAAAAAATGTGGAATGAATATTAAATGTAGCTTAATGTGAAAGAAAGCTCAAAGCAGTTTGGTTGTTATTTATTTATTTAAAAAAATATTCAGCTCTGCTCTATCGTTAGAAAATAAGTAATGCCTTCGAGGACCGAGAGCCTGGCTGGAGGCTTTGGAAGAAAAAGGGAGCTGGGAGAGGTCTTAACAAACCAGCTAAAGGCACCAGGCCTGACACAAAGAGGGGGTCCTGAAGGGAGAGGCTCAAGGGTCCTGCTCTGTGCCTTCTGGATCCGAGCAGAGCTTTTCCACCGGAGTCTCTGTATTCCCTGCTAACACTGTCCCCTGCTCTGTACCACACAAATCGTAGGATCTGGTATTAAATCTTAGACTAAAAAGGCTCATCAAATAGAGCATTTAATTAAAACACAAGATCTGTTTGTCTGTGTTATAATTCAATGTGTCAAAATTAATGCTTCTGTTTTTAATAAATAGAATTACCAATTCGCAAACAGTTTATCACACTGTTCCCAACCACAGAATGGAATTTTAATTATATAACATTATTTATGGCAATGAAATGATCGTGTTTCATAATATTTGCCAACAGCACAAGTTAGGATTTAAAAAGAGAAGCTCTATTAAATAATCACTCTCTCCAGTGGATTCCCTTTTGTCTCATTTGTCTCACCTAGGATCAGGTAAGGACCTTGGGAAAAGACAAAGAACATGAACTACGCTGGCTAGGCTTTAGGAGATAACAAAGTCCTCACTGAAGGCACTTATTTGCAAGATTAAAGGGTTTGAAGCAAAGCCTGAAATTAGTAACTTTTCATCTCCTTTTACCCAGACAGCCAGTGTTTTGTAATAAAATAAAGACCTTGCACTTTCCAACCTTCATGCCAGACAGACTGTGAAACTGAATGCTACTCAATTTTAAATTATTCATACATTCTTAATTGTGATGTTATCCTTATAAATGATAGTAATGGTACCGCTTAAACCTAAAAACCAGCAGGCACCTGCCAGTGAAACGGGTTCATTTAGAGCACAGCCATTGAATCCCTAATATGAGAGGCTATTGAGAAGACTCAGCTAGGAGAAAGTCACTAAGACATTTGATTTTACAGTTAGGAATTAGGTAGCTTGACGTGATTAGCAGAAGGGAAGTGAAATGCCAGTGCTTAATTTACGGAGAATTTACAGACCATTGGAAAAATCACTCTGGAGAGCACCTGCAGAAAATTCTCCTAACTCTCCTCATAAGAACATTTGCTGCGAACACTTGTTTTCCTATTATTTAGCAGGGATCAGAATACATCGCCAGGCAAAAAAGATATGTGAGATCATGAGTAAAATGACTTGCTCACTTTAAAAAAATATGAGTCTGTATGTGCGTGTGTGTGTGTGTGTGTGTGTGTGTGTACATCTGCGTGTGAATGTGAGTGCTTAAAAAACAGGTTTTGAGAAAGATCCATGTAACTGTCCAAATAGTTCTTTTCAGTATTAAGCGAACTGAGTTTAGAGTCTGTAAAAACGAAAGTCTTTATGAGACATATATACCAAAATCATTTTACTTTCTCCAACATTTAAAAAAAATTGATGTTGCTTTGAATTCATTTTCAGAATCCTTTTAGTGATATCAACACTTGTCATGGTGTTGGGAGAAGAAATGTCTCTCTGAAATGTGGCCATATTCTTTTGGAACATACTTGTTAAAAAAAAATAGAAACTTCTTGAGGTTGTGTCATTTTTAGATGGACATTTTTATATGCATCAATTTCTGTAACCTTTTAAGCAATTTTTCCTGCTCTTTTTTTTCTGTTGGTGATTTCACATTTAAAGTCTTTAATAGGGAAAAAAAAAAGAATTTACCTGTTAAGTATTTTATTCAGCTCTCAGTTTTCAGACAGGCTAAATAAGTAAAGGAGACAAATAACAGATTTCTAAGCATCCAACTCTGAGTCTGAGACATAACTGTCTCCAGGATTCCAATGATACTGTTTCAGGTATCATTAAATGATTCTAGCCTGCATATTATTAAAGGTTTAGAAGAACTGGTGTTTGTGAACCACACTTGAATGCCCAGAAATTTGTTACTTATTTCTGAAGCTTTTTCTTGTATCCATCAAGAGAAGGTATTCTTCCGTCCACTAGTCTCCAGTGACTAAAATGAGATCTTGGCACTGTGTTCCACAAAACTTTAACCAAAAGGGTGCTTGTTATCCTTGGTCTTAAGTTGTCTGTTAGATTGCTTGTGTCTGTTATGTTGCCTCACTGAGATGAATTGCTTTTTCTACATGCGTGTGTATCGGCAATATTTATTTTCAATTAGGTAATAAACACAAATGGTCAAACAGGAAACCTATCCTGTTACACCATTAAAATAAGGTGTCTCAGGTTTGAAAATCCTTCACTTTGAATGTGAAATTTTAGAGTTTTAGAAGAAAATGTAACTTACGTATTTCAAGCATGTTTGCCTGATTCAGACTACTTGAGTTCAAATCTGGGACCTGCTGCTTACTTACATCCCGTGTGTCTTTTGACTTAAGTCAAATCATACAATTAAAGCACTGAGGTAGGTGATTGATTCCTAGCAACTGTTCTGCAGCTATGAACTAGTTTGAAGTTCAGTTTTTGGAGAAACCAGCTTTGTACATTGTTCTTATAGCCTCACCAGCAAATGACTGGGTCACTAGTATATTGAGAAAACAACATGCAATAAGAGCAATAATGCAATCAACTTTATTTGGTTGTCCAGCTGCCCCTTTAAATCTCTTCATTGGGGGTGGGCAGTTCTTTCCTTGCTTATTTTTCTTTTGTAATGTTTATTTATCTTGAGAGAGAGACTGTGTGTGTGAGCTGGAGAGAGAGGGAGAGAGAAAATCCCAAGCAGGCTTCATGCTCTTAGCGTCGAGCCGGATGCGAGGCTGATCTCATGATAGTGAGATCAAGGGCTGAGCAAAGATCAAGAACCAGAGGCTTAACAGTCTGAGCCACCAAGGCGCCCACTCTTAACTTGCTTCTTGATGAAAGTTCCAACAGGCCTCATGATATCCTGCTTATCTTTATGTTTAAGAATAAAAGTGATCTCTTGCTTTCTTAAGTTCAACATTCAGTTTCAATTCACTAATGACAAATGTCCATTTCCAAAAAATAATAAAAATATTTAACCTAATGTAATATTTTTCATAATCTTTATTTTTGTAATGTCTACTTATTTATTTTGAGAGAGAGAGAAAGGACAGAGAGAGAGAACGGGCCGGAGAGGGACGAAGCAAGAGAATCCCAAGGAACAAACACACACAACTTGGATTAATCTTCTGTAATTATGTTGAGTGAAAGAAGGGCAATTCCTCAAAAGATTTCATACTGCATGATTTCATTTCTATAAAATACTTGAAATGACAAAATTATAGAAAAGGGAGGGGGATGGGAGAGGGAATGTGTGTGGCCATAAAAGGGCAAAGAAAGAAATACATTTCATGATGGTACCATTCCATGTCTTGACTGTATGGACATTTGTAACCAGATTATGATATGATGGTACTATGGCCTTGTGTGAGGTTACCATTGGGAAACTAGGAGAGGATACATGGAATCTCTCTGTTATTTCTTACAATTGCATGCAAATCTATATATTTTTTCAAAATAAAAAGTTTTGTAAAACATATGAATATGCATGGAGGGTACAATTGATGTTATCTTTAAAAAATACATGCAGACTTCATCCTGGTCTTTAGGACACGTTGTTGGTGTAGTAATTTCTGATGAGAGAGTTGTCAATTAAATGGAATGTCCAAATTTGCGTGTGTGTGTGTGTGTGTGTGTATCTATTGTGTGGACATCTATACAGCCTGTCCCCTCGCTTTCCCTAAGACACATTTAAGCTTATTTACCTAGGTGTGAAGTATAGCAGGATGAAAAATATTCTGTCAATATCAGACTGAAATTTATCAGTTTTCTCCAATAGTTTTAACATCAAGAAAGGGTGTGATGCTAATTCTTCGAATCCAGAATTATAAATGAAATTTTTAAATTAGTGAAATATATTGTATTCAGCATAACCAAGATATCTCATTATAGGGTTAATATACATAGCATGGTTATGGATGTGTATTTGCTGCTACATGGAATTTTGAAATTGAGAGAATCTTCCTGCTGGCCTTGTCTACTGATTCATAAAGGTTCAGTAATCTCAATACATTAAGAAGCAGAAATGAAACTCACAAGAGAAGGACGTAACAGTTGGTAATACCTTCAAGTCACATATATAAAGTATTTTTGCTTAGTACCATCACCATAATGACATAAACAACATACATATGTGAAAATGACTGAAAAGAAATTTTTAACGTGTGATTAGTGGTTACGTAAGGATGAATATGGCATAGACATGACACTTTTTTCTGCATCGTAGTAGACATTATAATCAATTATAGGTACTGTGGTCAGATGTGGCCAAAGAATCTTTCTCAACTGACTGCCTTGGAGTCGTTACAAATCGGACAAATTTGGCAGTGAAATTAAAGTATTTTCCCTTCCTTTGTGACAAATGACATTATGAACTATTTTGTTGATTTTTAAAATGTTCTACGTGGTCTATTATATATATTAAATATTTTTAATGTCTATTTATTTTTGAGGGAGAGAGACAGACAGAGAGTGATCAGGGAAGAGGCAGAGAGAGAGAGACACAGAATCTGAAGCGGGCTCCGGGCTCCAAGCTGTCAGCACAGAGCCTGACATGGGACTCGAACTCACAAACTGTGAGATCATGACCTGAGCCGAAGTTGGACGCTTAATCGACTGAGCCATCCAGGCGCCCCTATTTTATTTTTATAAATAATTTGATTACATATTAAATGATTCAACATTTTAAACCAGCATCAGAACTATGCAAAAGAAATAAACTCCTTATCATAACAAAACTTGCCTGACAAATTTGCACTATCAAAATTAAAAGAATTAGAAGTTTAAGTTTCCCAAGAAAGAATAATTCCAAATATGGAATATGGTGCCAGAATGGCTCCATAAACTAAAAACACGGTACACAAATATTTACATACTGATTGTTAGAACAATAGAGGTCAAGTGGTTTCTAAGTGTAAATTATTACTGTACTGAAAGTATCAATTCAGTCTACCCAAATGCAATTAACAATGTGATTTTGCTATTCCCTTTCATGTTCCAGAACCAATGTGTGATCTAGAGACCTAAGGAATGAGCAAGCAGTACACATAGTCCTTCCTTCATGTGGTTCACAGTCAATTTACGGAAAAGGCTTATAAATAATTACTGGTGGTGTCAAGTGGTGGATGTCCTAATAAAGAAATAAACAGAGTGTGAGGGGAACATAAAATATAAACAGATAATTATGACTGGAGAAATCAAAGAAAGATGTATGAAAACAGGTGACGGTGAACTAGCTAGTTTCTAAAAAACAAAATAAAATTCTTCAATCATACAGATGAAGACATCCTAGAGGGAAATAATGCATAAGTATAAAGCATCATGTGCAGAATGTTCTTATCTCCCTCCTCCCAGCCTCCACCTTTTGAACCTGAAGAAATTGGAAACCTGGGTCAGCAACTTTGCGGGGTAAGGGCTCCACATGATGGGGGTAAAGCAGACAACAGTGTCCTTCCATTTCACATGCCAGCCAACATGCTGAAGTAGATGAAGGGCTGGCAAAAGATTTAACATTAAAAAGGTGAGTGGCTCAGTAGGTTCAGCATCCAGCTCTTGATTTTAGCTCGAGTCTCAATCTCCCAATCCCTGGGATCAAGCCCCGTGTCAATTTTTGTTCCTTTTTGATGCTAAGCAGTATTCTGGTATAGATATACCACAGTTTAGCCATATAACCATTGAACATCTCTAGGTTTTTTTTCATTTTCTTGCTTTTACAAATAAACTGCTGTGAATATTTGTGTATATTGTGAACACAAATCTTCATCTTTAAAGATAAATACCTAAGGGTTCAGTTGCTGGGTTATTTGGTAGTTAGTTGCATGTTTAGTTTTATAAGAAACTGCCAAACTACTTTTGAGAATGGCATAGCAGCTTGCATTTTCACTAGAAATGTACGAGGGATCCAGCTTCTCCAAATTCTCACCAGCATTTGATGTTACTAGAAAAAAATTATAATGGCAACATCAAATGCAGGGGAAGAGCAGAGAGGGAGACACAGAATCTGAAACAGTTTCCAGGCTCTAAGCGGTGAGCACAGTGTCCAACACGAGGCTGGAACTCACAAAACGGGAAATCATGATGTGAGCTGAAGTTGGACACTTAACCAACTGAGCCACCCAGGCGCCCCTCCATAGAAATTTTAGAATAAGCTTGCCTACATGTACAGAAAACCTTTCTGGGATCTTGATAAGACTGCACTAAATCTGCAGACCCATTTAGGAACAGCTGACATCTTTACCACGTTGAGTGTTCCCACCTATGAACTTAGATTCCCCTTTCATCAACATCGTGTTATTTGAAACACAGAGATTATGTACATATTTTGTTAGGTTTGTACTTAAGTGGTTAACTTTTTTGGAGTAATCATGAAATAGGTTATGTTTTTAATTTTTATTAATGTTGTTTGAAATTCTTCAGTTGTCTGGTGGCCCTTTTCTTTTGCACTTTCTATTTAATTGGAAGGGGGACTGACTATATGATCATTCACTTCTGGAGAATGCTTAGGCTTCCTTATCCCAAGCCTGTCTTCCTTATCCTAAAAAGTTTAAAATGCAAAACAGAAATCAAAATCTAGCATTACGATTACTAACAGAAATATATTATACTTTCTAAATTCATATAGAGCCATAGTGTTGCAGAGAGTGAGGCTAAAACAAATATGAAAGACAGACTGTCGGGCTGAATACAGGTTTCTCTGATGGCTGATAGCTTACATGTAATGTCAGCTGGTTCAAACTGCAGCTTCGTATTTTGAGATGGTGTATTTATATCAGTATCACTTTTTAAGCACTTGCATTACACACACACACACACACACACACACACATACAGAAAACATATGGATAATGGTGTTGCAATATATATTATGAAATAAGCACAAAATGTCTCAGAAATTTTTAACAGATGAGACAAACATAAATAGAAGTTTCACACTGTTCTTCTCTTATCTCAAAAGATCACATGGACACTCAAGAAATGTGTGCTTCACACTTTTGAGACCTCAGGTTTAATAACCATGTTCAAAGGGTGGTGACTAAGGGGCACTCATGATATAAGGAAAGGTCTCAGGCATCGTGGTTCAAGCTTAACCCTGTTCAATGTTTTTGTTGACATGTTTTCATCTCTCCTCCTTAGAAACATCCTATCTATGATGCATAGATGAGGTGAAGGGACTTTCACAAAATTTATATTTTTTATTATAGCATTCTATTAGAAATCTTACAATGGCTTTCTATAGGACATAGGAAAATGTCCAAATCCTTTGTGACAGGCTGCATGATCAGGTGAAGTCTAACGCTCCTTCTTTATATCTTGCTAATATCTCACATGCTCCCCTTGCAGTTCTGTTCTGCAGTTTTCCCCTCAAATATGCGGAGCTCTGCTTTCTTAGCCTGCACTATGGTTTTTCTAGAACTTTATTATGTTGCCTCTTACATAAGTCTTCAGATTTAATGTGAATTTCATTATGTTGTCTTCCTTAAGCTTTCCACTTAAAATAGTTTGTCTACCTTCCTTTTCCTGTTCCTTGTTATTCTCTATCTCAACATCCCATCTCCTCATTACACTAATGCAAATAATCATTATTTTGTTTGTCTGTTCTCTTGCATTTGTTTTACATTTCCCTTCTCCATGTGACTCAAAGCTACAAGAGGGTAGGGTTTTCATCTCTCTTGTTGGCTTTTAAGGGCATGGGCAGTAGGTTCTCACAGAGTGAATGAATGGTCACTGAAGATAAACAGAAGTTAAGAAGGAACAAAAATGGGATGTGTGTTTGGACCTATATTTGACTTCAAAAATTAATTGTATATAATTTCCTACAAATAGCGAGGATCTGAAATTTTTCTTGACTGCAAATTCGTATGAACCAGCCCTGTGGCGGCTGAAAAATCAAGTAGAAAAAGTATCCAGAGATACTTTTATTTTTTTTAAATGTCTTATTTATTCCTGAGAAAATGAGAGAGAGGGAGAGAGAGAGAGAGCGTGAACAGGGGAGGGCCAGAGAGAGAGGGAGATACAGAATCTGAAACAGGCTCCAGGCTCTGAGCTGGCAGTCAGCACATAGCCCGATGCAGGGCTCGAACCCACAAACCCTGAGATCATGACCTGAGCTGAAGTCAGACGCTTAACCAACTGAGCGACACAGGCACCCCCAGAAGTACTTCTAGGTGATAGCTTTAGTGCATTATGCTCTCATTCAGCAGTGCGCGATGTACTGGGTTCTATTTAGGTGTCATATACATATAAATGCTTCAGTAGTTTTGTTTTTCACTAAGGTATCATTTGATTTCAATAAAATCCACCCATTCTGCATGTAGCATGATATGCTAATTTTACAAGATCATGTAAACACCACCACTATCAAGATAGAGAACAATTATTAGAGTGATATTTTAAAAGGGAAGATCAATAGTTGAAGTGTGGAAAAGGAGGTCAAGAGCAGGGAGTGATTAGAACTTATCCAAGATGGAGATCAGTAGAAGGCACTGGGTATGTTTTAACTTGGAGAGAATGCAGGAATGAGACATGAAAATGTCCTTCATATATCTGAAGGATCATTGTTTGAAAAAAAAAAAAGGATTAGATGACCTTTCTGTGTCTTCAAGGAGCAGGGCAAGGACCAATATGCGATGATTACAGATAAGTAGATTTTAGCTTAACTATAGGGAAGATGCGTTAGGAATCCCTTCATTGCAAAGTAATGAGTTTCCCCTAGGTGCAACTATTTAACCAACAGTTAAGTATGTCAGGAATTTCATAGCAAAACTTCTTAAATTGGGTAGAGCTTAGAAAGGGTGATCTCTAAGCTGGCTCTTACAAAATATTTGTTTAATGGGATACTTGATTAGGAGGCGCAGGCAATGGGGTACTTAGAGGAAAAGTAGGATTTGAGTTGAAGTAGGGAGGCCTTTGGGGTTTCAGTTAGGTACAAAGGAATGTATGGGCAAGTAATATTCAGAAGAAAAAGTATTGGAAAGGCAAAGGTATGCAACAACACATTTCCAATCAGTTTGGATTGTTCTAAATAAGCACTTGGATTTTATGGATCACAGACCACTGAAATAGGAATAAAGAGAGTGCTTTCTTACATTGCTTTCCTTATCTTCCTCTTTATTCCTAACATGTAAGAGAGGAAAGATTTTTATCTGCTGGCACACAATCTCCCTGGTCTCTTAAGCAGGACTAATGATCTTAAATTTACAAATAGCGTACAGCTACAAACAAATATATATTTTTCATTTAAAAACACCATGTAGGTTTGCTTTTCTTTCAGGCAGATAATGGGCCTTTTCCCCCTCATAGTTCAACTGACAAAGAATTGGTAGATTTTCTCTATAATTTGCTATTATCCTAAAACTCAAAAGCAAACCCAAATGCCATCAGTGGTTATAAGCTGTGATGTGTTTGAAAATGGAAATTTGACCACTTCAAATAGCAAAATCTTCATTTCCATTAGAGTTTTATGAACGGTCTGATTGTAGATCACGATAAAACGTACACTATTCTGTAGCCTGCTAAGATGCACCAGGCAAGATGATGAAAACAAAAGCAATTATTTGTACTAGAAATAGCATATTTCATTAAGCGTTTCATGCATGAATATAGCCACATTGGTGCACATTACCTTTTGTTGGATTTCTACCCTCACACTTATAGAGAGGTCTTCTATTATAGTTAAGGAGATTTGCCTCTGGACATCTGCCTTGTATATATCATTTTACTTATGCATTTAAAATATGATATTTTATAAACCACCAACATTTAATAAGCTAAACAGTCATTACTTTAGTAATTGTTTTTTCCCATAAGCTCATGAATGTTTACCCAATTAAAAAAATAGGTTATTCCTAATTATGTTAACAAAAGAAAATCAGAATAAAAACTGAATAAATTATTTTTAGAGGATTAAACACAGGTAAAAAGCAAGGTTTAATATATCATTCAGAATTGACAAGAGTGATTACTAATAGAAGTATATGGGGCACCTGGGTGGCTCAGTCAACTAAGCATTTACCTTTGGCTCAGGTCATGATCTCACAGTTAATGATATTGGGCCCCACGTCAGGCTCTGAACTGATGATATGGAGCCTACTTGGGATTCTCTCTCTCCATGTCTCTCTCTGCCTCTCCCTTACTCATTATCCCTCTCTTCAAAATAAATGAACTTTAAAAATAGAAAAATCTAAATATGGTTTGGAAAAATAATGAGAAAAATTGAAAAACTCTTACTAAAAATGATGAAAATAGAACCACAAAATTATGGTTATCCAAACTAGTTATCAACTCTGACAAAATCTAGGCTGTTTGTTTTTCTTATCGAGATAAAACAATTTGAGTAGAAAGTCAAAAGTTTTAGACTTTTGTTCTTTTTGAGGGTACTGACAACAAATATTCCTGAGTGGAATACAATTGTTTGTCCAGACTGGGGGCATAAATGACCATTCTCAAAATGAGTCTACTGGAACATTTCTCCTTTTATGTAGTTCAGAAATACAAGCTCTAAAAGGACAATATCTTTCTTTAGATCCAAGGTTTTCATATACTTCCATCTTGGATGTAGGAACAGCCTATTGGTGAATTTTATTGGCTAGGAATAGATTATCTGGATGTTAGCCATCTAGGCTTGCCAGTGATTTTGTGTTATTATTGTAAATTGAAAAATCTTCATATCTGTGTAATCCCCAATGCTTTTTCCTGAGCAGTAGAGTTATAATATATTAATTTGGGGGCATATTTGGAGGTTGAATCTATCACTTTTTAGCTATGTTAGTTTGGACATATTACTTAAGTCTTCTGAACTTCTGGTTTTCATCCTAAAATTGGTTAATAATAACCAATCAGAAGGACTGATGTGAAGATTAGAGAGAATGCATGTAAAGCACCTAGTATAGCGTTAGGTTTATATTTATTATTATTTTTAATGTTTATTCATTTTTGAGGGAGAGACACACAGTATGAACAGGGGAGGGGCACGGGGAGAGGGAGAGACAGAATCCAAAGCAGGCTCCAGGCTCTGAGCTGTCAGCATGGAGCCCGATGCAGGGCTTAAGCCCATGAACTACGGGATCATGACCTAAGCTGAAGTCGGACGCTTAACTGACTGAGCCACCCTAGTGCCCCTATTATATTTATTATTAAGAGAGATATAAGTAGAATATCATCATCATGTCTGGTCAAAAAAAAAAAAAAAGGTTGGGATTCATTTGTTGGCTATTTAGTCAAAATTGAGAGGTACCACACTTTACTAGAGCAGGAACTTCAACGTGCTTGGCTTCAAATATTCTCATCTTCATTCTTTTTAGTCATCCATTCAACAAGCATCTATTAAGTGCCCACTATGTTTCAAGAACTACTCTAAATCCAATCCAATTAACTTTTACATATTACCCCTGTATGTGTCCATGAGTGAAACTGGTCATTATTACTTCCAAACAATGTTTGTCACTTTTTCCTGAAATCTTTGTCCTACATAGCAAAAACATATTTATGAGGTGATTTGAAGAATCAAATACAACTGTGATTTTGTGTCTGTTTAGATTTGCCCTCAAAAAACTTCTTTTGCTATTTGTGGAATTATACTATGCAAATGTTATAGTATATCTGAATCTTAAAGTAAAAAAAAATTAAATACTCATGTCCCCAAACCTAGTTTAAGAAATAAAGTTTACCAAGATGTTTTAAAGTCATGGGCACACCTTCCTATCACATTCTATCCCTGCCCTATTATGCAGAATTGTGCATGCCTCTTCCTTTATTCTCCATAAGAATTTTGTAGTCTTGCTATTTCTTTGTTTAAGCCTTTTCCCCTGCCCCCATGCCAATTTAAGACAGGATTACGATTTGTAGTGTCTACCCTATGTCTGATTGACATACATGAGAATGTTCCCCAGTTGGTATTATAGCACAGAGTTGGTGAGGTGAAAGCACATTTTATGTTAGCACAGACTCAGAAATACTTGGAGCACTGGAATGCACATATGTTATCTTTGAACTCCTGCCAAATCATAAAAGGATGTAAAGAAATAGGAAAACTACTATATAGAATGAGATATTGTCATTAGGCTCATACGTCTTTGGTATCAGTCATTCATAGTTTCTTTGAAATGATTTGAAACAATTTTTATGTTGTGACTACTCAGAGACTGTAAATCCACTTTTCGAGGCCAATAGTAGCCATTTTCTAGGTGAAGTCCTTTAAATAGCGCCCAGCACTGAATAAGTACACAAGCAACGTCCGCTCACAGTGTTGCTGTTGCTATTACTACTGTTATCACTTCTATTTCTCCAGTGATATCCTACTTATTCGATCAAAGGAAACACAGTGGTGAGACACATTACTGCACAAATTTGGGGAAATCTTGCTACAGTAGTCATAAAGCACTACTTTCAATATGCTGATATTTTGCATAAAGGAAATTCAGCGACCCCTTAACTAAATTTTTGTGCAACCTTTCTCTTTCCATTTTCATCCGTGCAATAATCCCTTATTAGAACATCCTTTTCATATTGCTTAAAACATAAAAGCAGCAGTAATAGATGTTACTATGGCTTATTAATATTTCTTTTCTTTCTGGGTCCCCTGAGCCAGCCCTGACATGGTTTGGGAGAGGATCACATGACTGACTTGTGCCAATGAGATATGCCAGTTCTGGGTGAAGGCAATAAAAAACCTCTGCTGCAATTCTCAAGTCTATTCCTTTAGCAGAAGTCATGGAAATGGTTTGTTGAGAGGGAGGAGCAGCAGGATTGAAACATCGTAGGTTGTCAGGTTGCCACGCACAGCACAGAGACCCGGGCGGGTGACCTGACCTATACATGGATTGCATGAGCTAGAAATAAATCATAGGTGCTAAGCCACTTAGCTCTTGAGGTTGTTTGTTACCTAGTCTGTCTTGACTAACACAAAATACTGCATTATTTTTCATGCACAACTAACACTGGCATTCTTAAAGAAAAAGAACACATTACTCATCTTAATGGACTATCAGCATGTTTATACTAAGAGGATGAAAACTTGAGAGATAAATATTTATTATTTCTGGAGTTCACTTGCTTTTTAGTCAGGATTCTAATGGTTGTTTCCAGATATTTAGGAACATACAATAAACTGACTAGCATTTTACCCGTTTAACACATAATACTGATCATCAGAATAATTTATTGCAAGGATTAGTGCTGGTTGTGAACACATACAGACAAATATATTAATCTCTAATCCTGGTGATATCACAAATGAAGTCGTCTAGATGATGATAACCTTGCTATTGCTTATGAGAATATTACCTCATTTTGCATCTAACATCAAACTCCAACAGGTCAGTTTGAGGATGGCAGAGAATAGTTGGAGGAAAACTCTTTACCCAGGACTGAGCAAGCCACAGCAGACACTCATTGGACAGAGTTTATGTCAGACAGCTTAGGTTAAATTATACTACAGGAACAGCCTCAAAGCAAGTGGCTTACAACACGTTTATTACTCACTTGTACTACACATCCATCATGGGTCATCTATGACTCTGTTTTAAGTCATCTGCTTCCTGAGAACCAGGCTGAAGGAGCAGCTGCTGCCTGGGGCATTACTGGTTTGTGGCCGGGGCAGGGAAAGAAAATATTAGAATCACATGATCACTTCCCTTAGAAGTGTCACCCATATCCTTCCTCAAATTATACAGGACAAAGCAAGTTTATATGGCGAAATCTGTTATCAATGGGGCAGAGGTAGATAATCCCCCAACGAAAGGGAAACATGTATTTTGAACAGTAATATAATCTGGTCCAAGACTAAGCAGGAACTCAGTTAGGCTAAGGGTAGGATAAGGAAGAAAAAAAAAAAAGCCTTGGAGCACCTGAGTCTGAGTGGCTCAATTGATGACTGGTTGACTTTGACTCAGGTCATTATCTCTCAGGTCATGAGTTCAAGCCCCACATCGTGCTGTCTACTTTGGCTCCTCTGTCTCCCTCTCTCTTTGCCCCTCCTCAGTTAGCTCTTTCTCTTTCTCTGTTTCAGAATAAATTAAAAACTTAAAAGAAATAAAGGGAGAAAAAGCGTTTTGGCATTCCCAAGAGCACACAGTCAGTATCAGCAATGCTTGTAGAAAATTAGATAATTGAGAAGTAATGATGAATATAATGAAGAATCTGTTTGAGAAGCTGATCTCTATTCTACGCTAAAATCAGGAAATAGGAAGCCCAGAAGAGTAGAATTGAAAAGAAAAAAAAAAAGTCATCAGGTAAATATTGATGGGATTAAAACCAAAAAATCTAAGGTAGATTTCCAGCTTCAAATAAGATTATAATTAAAAACAAAATGCAAACTTTAGATTGTATACAATTTCAAATATATCCACAAAGGGAATAACAATGAACTCCTTACACATTTATCATTCATATTTGATAATTATTAAAGTATGGCCAATTTCACTTCATTGGTCTCATTCCCAGAATTCTGGTCAGATTACTTTGGATCAGTTATTAAACAACTTTGCCAATAGATTGGGTAGATTGTATTTTCAGAAAAGACTACAATATGTTCTACAACTCAATGAAAAGAATGTGGTAGAGGGATTTCCAGTGGAGGTTATAGACAGACACTTTGGGCCTGACTTTTTCTCTTTCTCTCTCTTTCTCAACATTCCTGCCTTGGGAGTTCTGAGCTGGCATATAAACCTGTCTTCCCTGAAGCCATCAAGCTGGTGAGACCACACAGAGATAGAGAAGCATGCCCAAGTTGTGTGAGCTGTTCCATCTCTTAGCTATTTAAGTCTTTCTAGCCAGCCACCAACTTGTAAATTTGTGAGCTTTCAGATGATTCTAGTCCCCAGGTGTTGAGCCATCCTAGCTGACACTAAGTGGATGAAAGTGGTTCCAACCCAAAATAAATATGGTGATGGCTTAAGTCACTAAGTTTTAAGCGATTTTTTACACAGCTATTGATAAGAACCACCAAGGAATTCAGTTCAGTTTACTTCAGCCAGTATTTATAGATTTTCTACTGTGTGCAAAGCATTGTAGAAGGGTATAGAGACTCAAAAGTAAATAAGACCTAGTTCCTGCCATTATGTAACATACTGTTTAACAAAGTGGAATATAAGGGTCTTGATTTTCAAGCCTCAATGAAATAAAATATTAAATTTATAAGTAAATAAATAAATGATAAAAAATATTCACCATTTATTATACATGTATCATATTGTCAGACATTATGTTAGATGTTTTACACCATTATGTCACTAAGCCTGAAAGGAATCTCATGAAATAAGCCTTAGGAGCCCCACTCTGCACCTGAACACCCTGAAATCTAGAGAAAAGAAGTAAAGTGCTCCAGGGAACTCAGTAAGGGGTAGAGCTAGAATTTCTATCCAGATATGCCTGACTGCTGTGAAGGCATACTGTTGCTCTTCTGTAACCAAATCTTTCAAATTTTTTTGAAGAATCTGTTTCAGTGGAAAAGTATTACCCATTTCCAAGTTAATTCCACTTGGATCCTAAATGATATTTAAAGCGTATTCTTTCTTGGCTCATAGTGGCTGCAAGGGCTTTAGGGGGCCCTCAGCAATGACTCAAGTTCTAACAGCTAGGGACCTGGGTAGGCAGTGAGGTGGCCCGAGCCAGTTGCAGGCACACACTCAGCAGTGAGGACCAGTGGCAGGTGCTTGTGTAACAGTAGGGGCCGATTGCAGACACACATCTAGTGGTCAGAGCCAGGGTCAGCAGCGCAGGTGCACCGGCAGCATGCAGGTCTTGGCTGTAGTGTCCTCTCCCATGGCTGCAGCGTCCGGCCATAGCTACAGGCACAGCCAAGGATGTGGATGATCGGAGTTTGGGCGGCAGGGTGTAAGTGCACAGCTACAGGGGCTAGTTGCAAGCAAGCCTGGGAGTGCAGGCCAGTGACAGGAGATAGCCCCCAGCTGGGCCCATGAGCAGCTGAGGAGTCCACACCGCTGTGACTGCAGGACTTCGCCAATGGTGCGTGGCAGGGGGGCCGGTGTCAGCAGTCAGGCCAGGGACATGCAGGTGCAGAGCTGGAGGAGCGAGCTATAGGTGAGCCCAGCGTCAGGCCAGTGACAGAAGATAGAATGGCACCTGGGCTGTGGGCATGTACTGCTGTGGCTGCAGGATGTTGTCACTGATACACACACAGCAGCGGGGACTGGGACTGGGCTTCTGGCAGCATGCAGTGACACAGTTGGCATAGCTAGCCCCAAATGCATGCTCGGGGTGGGGTTAGGAGGGCATGCTTTAGGGATCTGGGTCTGAGTCTTGTACTCCTGCTGTCGGTGCAGATCCCAGGTGTAGGCAAGGCGGAGGGAGAAGGCAGGGAAGGGTTCAAGGGGCTGGTGTCTGCAAAGGCGAATACCTGTGGGCAGAGCCTGGTGACCTCTGCAGTTGGGTTGGTTTCTTCAGTGGTGAAAGTTGCTGGGGTTCTTCTGCAGAGCAGGTCACTCCAAACCCTTGTCTCCTGCCGTGTGGCTGATAGGGATAGCCCCCGTGCCTCGGCCTCATTCTTAGCTATCTCTATATGCCTCAGCTTTGCCAGTCTCTGAGCGGGGTAAAACCAAAGCAGATACTTCAGGTGGTGCCCCGGAAGGCTGGCGAAGCAGGCTCCTTACCCTGCTCTCCTTTCCCAGGGATGAGAACTCTTTCTAGCTGGGGCATTTTCCCTTGATGCTGAGCAGTGCTACCCTGGAGGACGGGATGATGCAGGGAACATGAAGCGGTTCTTCTTTCCCTTTTCAGTTATTCTCAGGGTTTTTTGTTTGTTTGTTTCACTGTGTTGCTAAAGTTTCTTACGTGGATCCCTGAGCTCTCTCTGAACTATTTTTGTTTACAGATAGCTTTCTAATGGTTTTTGTGGCCATGGATGCTGGGGTCTCCTGCCCATTTTGGGCCACTTTGCTGCTTTCTTGGAGTGTTTTTCTTTATTTACCTCCAGGGATGTCATAATATCATAATATTAATGATTTCGTTGGCCTTTTCTTTCTGTCTCTTTTGTTTGCTTCCTCTGTTCTACCTTTATCATCAGCGGTCCCTTGGGGCATGATTCTGCTCTCTTTTATCTTGTCTATCTATATAAACTCCTTAGGTGAGCTCTGTAGTGTCTCAGGGCTCCAATGAATCTCAGATTTATCTCCAGTGCTAACTTGACATTCTCAAAGGCATTACTCTAAGACTGGGTAAGTCAAAACATGGCCAAAGCACAATTTTTATTCTCCTTCCCCCAAGGAAGAGGTTTCTCCTCTTGCCTTGTGTATCTGGGTGAATGAACTCACACCTACTTGTTGATCATCAAATATCTTGGAATTATCCTTTAATCCCCTTTCCCTTGGTTCTATTGCCACCTCTTCCATAAGTACCTCCTATAAATTCTGCTTCTAAAATATATTCCAAATCCATCCGATTCCATCTGCACTACCTGTTCCCCATTCAAGCCACCATCTTCCCTTGCTTGGACTATTGCATCAGCCCAACTAAATAGCTGTTTAAATCCCACTTCTTCAGTTCTTCCCACTGAAGCCTGAGGAAACTTTTAAAATCTAACACTGTACACACATTTCCAGACTTAAGAACGTCCAGGAACTTCTAATGGAACTGAGCTTATTTTTGCCTTTTGACCTTTTCGCTAACTCTTCCTTTTACTTGAAATGTTCTTCCCGTAGATTTTATCACAGTGAGCTCCTTTGTGTCATTCAGATCTTCACATAAATATCACCTCCTCAGAGAGATCTTCTTAAATCCTCAGTCTAAATTTGCATTCACTATCACATGCACTCTTAATTTTCTGCCAAATACTTAGAACTACCTGAGAATCTCCTTGGTTGTTTGTTTGTTGATAATCTGCCTCTTGTAGTGCAAGCCGCATGATAAAAATGACATTCTCTGCTTCTTTTACCCCATGTCTGAGAATCTATATCTGTTGCTGTAACCTAGTAAGCACTCAGTATATCTTTTTTTTATTAAGAGAAAATGATTGCACTTTCTAAGCGGACATATACAAAAGTTATAAAAATAAGTGAAGGATAAATTTATCCTATCTGCATTAGCAATCTATATACAGGGCACATTATTCACATTCTAAAAACTGATGCTGTAGAATGAAAAGCAGCCACCAAGTTCTGTTCATTTCAGTAGCTGTGAAGTGGCAAGAACCTAGAGAAAAAACAACCTAGAAAAAAAACAACACAGAAAAGAAGCTCATCAGTTAGAATATTGGCAGAAAAAAATCAATGTGGCCCAAAGTTCCAGGCTAAAGTAAAAGCTTACAAAAGATTTGAACCTGTTGTGTGAAGCACATAAACAAATTTTATTAATGGCACTTATGATGCACAAATAGTAGTGAATTCAAAGACAAGACACTAACCACAAGGTCAAATGTCACTGAAGGCAAGTGTCTAGTAATCCTGTTGTCTTGGAGCAGCAATGGGAATGGACAGTGTATCATCATAAGAAGTGCATTATGCTGAGCTCAAGAAGAAGGCCAGACAAATAGAAAATACACGAATAGCAAACAGATCACAATAGAAGAAAGTCATCTTCATTATTGGTATTCCAGATGATCAGATTATGCATTTTGGTAGGCAAATTTTAAATTCTCTCAACCCATCTAAGGGCAACAGGAAACTAAACAATTTTTTTTTTTTTTTTTGGTTAGTGGAAGCAGAGAAGGACCATCAGACTGGTTAATTTGACCGAATTGATTACTTAATTAATTCATTAGTATAGTCTGTGTCAGGCGCTCCATTTAACAGACTCCTGAGATTTACAGTTCATCCACATAAAAATATGTACATGAATATTTAAGAGTTGGTTAAGAACTCAGCTTGCGAAACTTTTTTTTTTTTTTTGTCTATGTATTTTAAAACTGTTGGATTGTCGCATAAAGATTTTGTGTGAAGTACTGGGAGCTTCATTCCATCCTCCTTAGGCAGTTGAGGTTGTGATGATTAAGCCTTGCCGGTATTCGTAAGGAGTGTAGCCCACTCTTGAAAACAAGACAAAACAAGACAAAACAAAACAAAACAAAACAAAACATTTCAATGGAAATGTCCAGGAAAACACTAAAAGCCACAACTCATCAACATTATTTAAATAAGTCCCTAATCTGTAAGATGAATAAATAGAAGAATTCTTGCAGCAATCAGATGCTTCTTGACCGTTGGGGCCTGATTTGCATTGCAAAGGATGAAGTAGATAGAAGGGGTGTGTGCATGCAGGGAACAGAGTTCAGAGAGTCTGAGGAGAGGAAAGGATTATACTTAATAATGGATATATTTTTGAACTCCTTAGGAATGTTTTGTTGCCTTGTGACTGCAGAGCACTGTGGGATTTTGCTGTACGGTCTCCCTAGGGTCTTATCATGAGATGGTTACCTAATTAGCACACAGCACAGTCTTGTCTATGTTCTATTTGCACTGCAGATGCTTTCATTTCATACATCATTCACAACCTGCAGCAATTACAAAGTGGTAAATGACCTTATGCGATAATTACACTAATAGATCTGTATTGTTTCATTTGGAGAAGACTGGAGGAATGGGGTGTTTCGCATGTATGAAGAGTAGTTGCAATTTTGATCTTTCTTTAAATCTGGAATATAAAGCAAACAGAAAGATGACTTTTGATCATAAGTTACATCGTATACTCAATCAGATGAATTCCTAGGTAGAGAGATTTCTCCTTGGAATGAACATAAACTTCTGGCCAATGTCTCCAATGTACTTTTAGTTGGACAAGCAGTATTTAGATTTATCAACTAGAAGTGATATTTTAATAAATCAGCAGTATCCTGGACTGTTAAAGTCAGGAAAAGAGAGAGGATGACTATTTCCCCCTAAAACTACCTTAAAAAACGTCTTGTACTAATAGTTGTAAAGATTCATAAATAAGGTATGATCCTAATCTTTAAAGTGGTTGCAGTTCAAGCCAGTAGCCATTTTCAAGGGAAACATACACTCATAAAAGATGAATGCCAATACAGAAGAAAAAAAAGGCAAAAATAAATAGTCCATGCTGGTTTCTTACCCACCTTTCTCCCCTTCTATACAATGAGGCACCTTACAAAGTTGGCTTGAGATGATTTCCAGAAATAATTTGTATCATCTGAGCACACTAATTAAATGATCTAAAAATTTTTATAGCTAATTTTATACATAGAAGTTCTAAATTTTAAATTTAGTCCACAAAAATATTCTCTACTCGGGGCGCCTGGGTGGCTTAGTCGGTTAAACGTCCGACTTTCGCTTGGGTCATGATCTCGCGGTTCGTGGGTTCGAGCCCCGCGTCGGGCTCTGTGCTGACTGCCAGCTCGAAGCCTGGAGCCTGTTTCAGAGTCTGTGTTTCCCTCTCTCTGACCCTCCCCTGCTCAGCCTGTCTCTCTCTCTCTCCTAGAAATAAATAAAAAACATTAAAAAAAATATTCTCTACTCATACTCTTTGAATCTATGCTGATGTATGTGAAACACTCTGAGGCTTAGCTTTGATATATTAATTAAAATGGAGTTTTATCAACTAATTAAGTGTGATAATTTTAGAGCAACTTTCTACCTAAGCCTAAAGTTTAGGAAATATGAACTGTCTTCACTGATGAAATTCACAAAATATTGACTCACTTTCAATTTTACTTTGTTCTGGCCAGAACCATAAAAGTGAGTGAAGCACTTAGTATTTTTTCTGTGACTTTAGTCAATGGGTGAAAACAATAATTAAAATGATAAATGTGACAGAGTGGAAAAAAACACTAGATCCATAGTTAGAAAAGATGTGTTCTAGTCCTTGTATAGCTTATATTTCAGGGTATTTGAAATAAATAAATAAGAAAAACTGTACTTGTGATAATATTCCCCAACTTCCATCATATCCATGATCTGCTCCTTGGAAATTCTGCTCTTAGCTTAGATCTCAGTCTGGAAGTTTCTTGTTCAACAGAGGTGAGATATAAGATGGATGATAGATTTTTTTTTAAGTTTATATATTTATTTTGAGTGTGAGAGAGAGAATGTACACATGTCCAGCACAAGCAGAAGAGGGACAGAGAGAAAGGGAGAGAGAGAATCCCAAGCAGGCTCCATGCTGTCAGTGCAGAGCCTGACACAGGGCTTAAATTCACAAACCATGAGATCATGATCTGAGCCGAAATTAGGAGGCCACTTAATTGACTGGACCACCCAGGCACCCCATGATGGATTGTAGATTTCATAACAGTTCTGTATGGCGGTAGATAACAAAAAAGGAGACTTGGGAAAGAATAGGAAGGAAGGAAAGAAGGAAGGAAGGAAGGAAGGAAGGAAGGAAGGAAGGAAAGAAAATTTTTAAAAAATATATAGCCTTGTAAAATGTATGCATTAAATATAAATGCACTCATATTCAGAATTGTAAAAATGTGGACAAATAAATACATGATATATAATAAAGGCATTAACAATCATTTTCCTGGCTATGGCACAGACACACTCATACCCTGTAAGAGCACCTCGGTCAGTGACCACATTAAGGGGATCGAAGAGTCATTTAATTTGTTTAAAGTTACAGTTTCTTCACCTAAAGGTGATTAAAGTGAGAGATCACAATTTTCTAACACGACTTGCACCTTCAGATAAATGATTTCATTCCACACTCATGGAGGATGAGATTTTCTTCTTTTGTGGAGCAAAACCTGGAATTCATATAGGTGGGATACCCACAAATCTAGGGGCCACCAATCACATATTTCATTTCTATTAACAAATGAAAAACACTTAAGTGACTCCGCGGAACTTTTTTGCTTGTTTTCCTTGCCGCTCTGGGTTTGCTCCATGAGGTTTTCCGTTATACTTTTAATATGGTCACCATTAAGGTCAAGTTTGTTTTCAGGCTGCCTGGCAATTTCTCTCTGCCGCTCACCAGTAGCTCTCACAGACATTTTCTTCGAGTCTTTCTCATTTAGTCACCCAGTGCTTTGGTGACCCTCACTCCTACAGGGGAGGTTTAAACTTTGAGGCTTTTGTAACTGCAGGGTTTTTTTCAGATTCTGTTTTGGTAACATCATGGGACTTGCTTCCCCCCTCCCCCGTTTCCCCCTCCCCAAAAGAGCTGCCGTCTGTCAGAATCAGGGATCGCATTATTTCCCTCTCTTCTCATCATCGCTATTGTTATTTTATTCATTTATTTTTTAAACCACACATTGTTCTTTTCTGCTCAAAGCTTGGCATTCTGAACTCTGAGTAATATTTCAAACAGGATGAAATGAGGTAGTGGGCCATAACGTGCCAACATGAAATGCCTGCCCCTTCTAATCCATGCAGTTACATAAGACAGACTTTGTTGGCTATCTTCTTATAAAGCATTCCTAAGTACACATTTTACATGTAGCTGAGTGAGTAAACAATTGAAGTACTGTAAGTTGCTTCACAGCATAAAGCTGAATAACACATTGAAACAACCTCAAGTACCACAATTCTCTTTTTGAGAACTGTGTTTGTCTTCATTAGAAAAGCCTTTTTGATATGTCACATTTGGGGAGCCGGGAATCTTAATTTAGGCATTTCTCATTTGATGTTCCTTGCCCCTTTCTTTTGTTTGATGATCACAATCGAGGTAATTGGCTACAATGACTCAAAGGGACTTCTATTAGCCTTGCTAATCAGGCAGAGACCCTTTCGGAAGCCACCCTACATTTTCGAGGGCAATTTTCCCCTTGTTTGGCAGTGGGAGGGTGGGGGGAAGAATGAAGGAGGAAGGCAACTTGAAAGAAAATCCGTAATAAAGACCGTCTTGGTGATCTACTGGGTACCCGTGAGCTAGTTTCTGGAGGAGGTGGAAAACAGCCCAGGAATGTGCCAGAATTCGTGCATGGGCTTAAGAATCCGGTGAATCAATTCAACGTCCTGACTGCCATCTACTAGATTGATGATTTGGAGCAAACCACTCAACTTCTCTAAGCCTAAGATTCATCTTCTCTAAAATGGGATCACAAATAGTTCCTCCTTCTCCAGATTGAGAAATTTAAATGTTCCTTTCTTTTATGTTAACATCTGCACAGCCTAAGAACACGTAATGCTGGTTATTCTTCATTATGGCTGCCGTTATTGCTGTTGCATGGAGCTTTAAATATATATGATCAAAAGATGGCAAGGACAGTTACATTGCTTCAGCCAAATCCAATTATCAGGCAGATGTTACTTCACTCAAAGAATTAACTGGAAGGAAATGCATCACTTCACACATTTGTTTCTTTACCTGGTATCCTCCTTCTTGATGTTGATTACAAATTTTTAAAAACAAATGGCTCAGCAATGCTTTTCTGGAAGGATAAACTTAGAAAATGAAGCTTAAGCATTGTCAGAAGGAGGAGAAATTTTTACAATTAAAGCTTTATTAAAAAAACATCGATTTTGACAAAACGTTACCTTCTTTTTAAAAATGCACTTCAGTTTCTTCACTTGAGAAAATAATCCCAGCTATTTTTTGGCCTATGTTGAAATGTCATGAGTAGAATGGAACAGCCTAATTTTTCTTCCCTGGGGTTCAAGAGTTTATTCCTTCTGATACAACAATAAATCAACTGACAAGATGGAATTTCTTTGCAATACATATGCAACAAGTTAGGTTGCGTGGACAAGTTGAGCTACAGTTTAAATATAGAAACTCTGGGACATTTTATTAGAAAGGAATAGTGCTGGGAAACTCCTTAAAGAAGTGGCTGCAAAAGGAACCATGAGAAGAAGATAATATGATGAACCATAGGAAACCTTCAAAAGTGACATCAGCAGCCATAGAAACATCTGCTTGCCCAGCAGCAATATATATTGGGTGAGTTTAAAATAATGCTGATTTAATGAGTCTTTATAACACTGTTATTTCCTTCGAATGGATGGGCTGGCAGCAAGAAATGTTATATGAATTAGCATAGCTTTGATTTATGCTCAGTGCAAATTGAGATTTGGATCTTCGAGTCCAGGCTCCGTATCACCATACCTTTATGTCATCATATGTTTGGAAACCCCCATAACCAGATCTGTCTCTTCAAGAGACAAAAGCCCACTTTGTAGTCATAGACAAGACACAAACGTTAAGCCAGCTCATATTTTCTTATAGCTTCTCTTTCTAGTTAAGTCTGCAAACTAATTTGGATTAAACTAAAACAGACTTTTGCTCCAAGCATTTTGGAAGTTTAAAGAGTTTGGCTAATTTTGGTTGTCTTTTCAAAATATTTCTTATATGGCTTCATGTCTGCGTCCTGGAAGGGGACCAATATGTGCTTAAATCTTTTAAGAAGTTGCTCTTTTCTTCTGCCCAGGCTTCTGAAAGACAGCAAATACGCTGAGGTTCTAAGGATTTCTGTCTGCTTTTATCAAACGAGATGCTGGACAAAGTTCATTGCCACTAGGATTCAAAATCCCTGGGCAAGAAATTTAGAGTGTACATTTTAAATACACTATGCTGTTTCTGATATCCTAACACTTAGTAGGCATGGGCAGCAATTTTTAGGAGAAATAAGAACAGAACAGTAGGCTTCAAGTCCTTGTTCATCTTTGTTTCTCCTTCTTTCATATTCACTATGACTTTATTTCTTGCCAGTTGAACCTGAAAGCAGGTTATTTTCATTTCTACTTAAGATTCTGTGCTATCAGTGGTACATGGTACTACATAAGAAATCTAGTCTTCTAAAAAATCGTTGCCACTGATGCCACATACAAATACCGTATGGACTAGCTCTCAGAGCCAAGGCAGGAAAAATCGCCAAAGGGTAAAAATAGTTCTTGATATGATGATATGCTGCTAAAAGCCACATGGTGTTTGGGTGCGGCATTTCACAGTCAAACAATCATAATTTCATGCCTAAAATGTGCATGTTATTTCAGGAAAATACAAAATCTGAGCATTGCACATTTGTTACAGAATGACCAGTGAGTGTTGCTATAATGATTTGTTTTTCTTTTACAAATGAATATTTCTTGCTGAGCCTTTTCATGCCATATTGCCTGGGGCGGCGATGGGAGTTAGGACAGGAGGAGGTGAGAATAGGAGGGAGTATCGAATATATCTGGTCTTTTCTACTACATCCTTGCAATTCTGCAAACTAGGTAGGGTATAAAATAAGCCTTCTTTCTCCTTTGAAATGTAGGTACTATAGGCTTTGTCTCAGAAAAAGTGAGCTTTGCGAAGCCTCTGCCTGATGGTAGGGAACTTTTTAGGAGGAAGGTTTATATTCTGTCCCTAGGAATCCTAGACTTCCCATGTATTTATTAATAAGTACTTATCACAATAAAACACACTGCCTCTTAAAGTTATAACAGATTTGAGAGAGCTCAACTGGTCTGAGGCTATGGCCATTGCAGTGTGGATACAAGACATAATGCCAGTTCCAGTAAAACACTCATCATATTTTACTTAAACTAAAGGATTCTTCATACTCAGGTGACAGAGGAAGAAGGAAAGTGAGGTACAAGAAGGAATTGACAGGGGAAAAAATTAGAAACAAAAGGAAAAATAATTAGGATGTTTTTGCTTTGTTTCATTTTATTTTGGTAACAAAAAAAATTGCTTACTCAAAGATGAAAAGGAAGCCCAAAGTTGTTATTAAGCAAAAATTAAAGGTTTGTGGTATCTCACAAACCAGAGAAATATTTAAATATTTAAAGGCCTGGAGACAAAGGAATCTGTTGAAAGGTCATTGTACTTGTGAAGATGGATGAGTAGTCCAAGGGTCAAATCAGGGTAAATGGAAAAGAGTCTGATTCCCTTACCATAATAATAATTAATGGCATTATATAAAGTTTAATGTGTGCCGATCACATTAAGAAAATTAACTCATTTAATTCTCTACAAAAAAATAACTTGATAGGTATTATTGCTATCCCCACTTTACAGATGAGAAAACTGAGGGCGAACGTATCACAGGCAGACCCCTAGAACACTGGTAGGTTGGTAAACTGGCTAGCTTTAAGAATAGTTCAGAACTGAAGCTGAAGGCTCAGGGACACACCTTGTCCATACGAAGTCAACATGAAACAAAAACTGGGGGGTGGGGGGTGGGAGGGGATTACCAATTGTTAGGTTAATAAAAAAAGACTATATTAAAAGGGAAATTATAACTTAAAAAGTATTTCATATAATTGAGTGGTGTTACTCTGTACACTTATCATTTACTTCAACTCAATACTTTCCAGCCAAGCAAAAACATATTTTAAAGCTGGGGAAGATCTTACCAGTCATTTAGTCCAGTGGAAGCCAAGCATCTTCTGAAAGAAGCTCACCTGAAGGACAATACTCACATGGAAAGCATATCCTGAAAGGAAGAAATTGAGGGCTGAGGAAATTAACTCAAGGCCTTGCAGTTACTTAAAAGTAGAGTGAGGGCTTTCACTCAGCCCTTCTGATTCCCAGTTCAAATAATTGAGTGTATGTGTGGTGAAGGATAAGAAGAAGACAATAACTCCAAGATCATGTTGTGAAAACAGCTACTGAGAATATTTAAGTGACTATCATGTCTTAAGTGTTGTTACAATGCACAGAACAGGTATAATTCCAATACCGTGTTTCCACAAGTAGCAAAGAAGAGGAATTGTACAGTTGCAACGCAATTGTAATAGAATACAGTATACTTAGACCATGTAAAACAGATGCCAAATATGGACTCTCAGCCTTGAGGGAGGTTTCCCAGATGGCTTCTAAAAAAAGGATAAGATTTGGTCAAATTCGGAATTAGAGGAAAATATATCCAGACAGACCTGAAGAAGAATTGTATAATGGAACAACCAAAACAAGTGTTGTTTGACTTGGATGCAGAGTCTAATGGGACAGGGCAAAGGTGAGGCTGAAGGGGTAAGTAGGGGCCAGACAATAAAGAGCTTTCAATGCAATATTATGGAGTGTGATCTGTATCTCAAAGATCTTAAAAGTATTTTAAAGATAGTGATATTGATCAGATTTAAATTGGAGTGAGATCACCCAATTTGCAGGGAGAATAAACTCATGACAAAGAAACCAATGAAAGAGGTTATATTAATAATCCAAGTAAGAAGGCATGTGGTGTATACTTTTAGAAAGCCCATGGATATGGAGAGGAATGAATAGGTTCGAGATGTTTAAGAGGTAAAATGGTTAAGTACTGTACTGACAAAGTCTGGATGGTAAGAAAGCAAGGCATAATATCAAAGACAGTGCTAATTTTTTTTATACTGAATTGTGTCCTCCTAAAATTCATATGTTGAAGCCCTAACCCCCAATATGATTTTATTCTGACATAGGGATTTTATGGAGGTAATTAAGGTTAAACTAATTAAATGGGGACGTAAGCATAAGGCACTTGTCTGGATAGATCTGTTGTCCATGTAGGAAGAAGAAGGGACAGAAAAGATCTCTTTCTTCATGCTTGAACACACACACACACACACACACACACACACACGCACGCACACACACACAGGCCATGTGAGGATACAGAGAAGGTGGCTATCTACAAACCAGTAAAAGAGCCATCACCAGGAACTCAATTGGCCAGCACCTTGGTCTGGGACTTTGAAACCACCAGATCTGTAAAAAAATAATTTTTATTTGTTTGTTTAAACCACCTAATTTATGACATATTGTTATGGTGGCCCAAACTGACTAATTTTTACAGTGTGTCATTTATTTTTATCAAACCTAGTACATAAATAACAGTGACATTTGCCAATTTTGGAAACATGGGAAGGTGAGTTTTAATTGTGATTCTCAGAGGAGGAACCTCACAAAAAAGAGGTTTAAGAGAAAAATTCTCAGTCTAGGGTCACAGAAGTCAAGAGAACAGAACTTCAAGGAAGGAGTGGTCAACAGTGTCAAATTCAGTGGAAAGGACAAGAAAATTAAGGACTAAAAAGAGTTGGTTGGTTTTGTCCATTGGAAGCTTGGATGAGAATGATTTAAATGGTGGGGTATGACTGTTGGTAAATTACAGGAGGCTGAGTGTGTTGTCAAGAAAATGTCCCACTCTAGCATCCTGCTTCAGGAACAGAGCTGAATGATGGCTCCAGGCATTGTCCCTCTGGATTTACTACCAGTTCAGCAGAGGCTGTGAGCGGCCAATGACTGAGCAGAGAGGATATAATGTAGGCCCAGTCCTGAGAGACCTGGCGTTCCCTATGTGGGCAACTTTGGTTTGAGGTGTCCCCATTTGCCAGGTTGACACTATCCCAGAGTTATGCTAGAGTCTGAGACTCTTCCTAACCACCCCTCATCCCTGCATACTCTTTATTTCAAGGGCTCACATCAGCATCACAATCTGAAAGCTGTCCTCACCTTCTTGTACTCCCTTCCCTTTCTCCTTTGCAGGCCATCCCCTTAAGAAATCTCTCATTTCTTTAAATGATCATTAAAATGGGTAGAATGGGTTCTCTGAGAAGTCAGAAAGGGTAGAATTGAAAGCAGCAGGTAGGTTGCCTGAAAAAAAAGAGATCCCTTCTATTTTCCTTTTTTTTTTTTTTAATTTTAAAGTTTACTTATTTATTTGGAGAGGGAGAGAGAACTCAGGGGAGGGGCAGAGAGAGGGAGAGAGAGAATACCAAGCAGGCTCATCCCTGTGTGAGATCAGGACGTGAACTGAAACCAAGAGACAGATGTTAAATCAGCTGAGGCACCCAGGTGCCCCCCTTTTATTTTCACACAAAGTCGATAGAAAAAGGGTAAGGTGCAGGTGATTTTGCAAGTTTTGTGGCAGGGTCTTAAGACAGTCTTCACATGCTGGCTTCTTTGTATTTTGTGAGGTATGAGTAGAGTCTCCCCTGAGAGCACAGGGGGTGGTTACGGGCTTGAGGAAGGAAATCTAAAATATACCACATGGTCCTTGCAATGTAGAGCATTAGATAGAAAACAAAGTAAGGTAACACTGCAGGACTCTGGGGCAGATATAAAGGCCAAGGTGGATTTGGATGATTGCTTTTCTCTTTTTAGATGAGCTCAGTAATTTTGTTACAGAGTGAGAGAAGGCCGAGAGTTGAATTTCAATTTCAACTTCCCAGGTTTCAGATAGTGCTTCTAACTACATACATCTTTGTCACTCTGCACCTTGGCCAACCTGAATGAAAGCGTTTCTGAGATTTTGAACTCGAATGGCAGTTGAATCAAGATCCTTTGCTCTTTGTGCACCTTGAGAGAGAGTCCCTTTATCAATACTAAAAAAATTCTTTGCCTGTGGTAGGAACAGTGCTACCTGAGTTCTAGATCTTGACTAATACAATTCAAAATGCTAAAACAAAAAGATTACCCTCCATCTCTGCCACCCCTCCCTTGCATACCTCTCCTGAAGCATTTCTTGTCTTCCTGATGGACCCACCATGTAGTCCTACCACTCCCAGATAATAGACAGACCAAAGGGAACCCATGAAGGATGATCTATCACCTTGCGGGTGGCCTAAAAATACATTGTCAATACTTGTAATTTTGTAGCATCCTATTTGTAGTTTGGAAAAAGGAATGAAGAGAACTGGATATCTAAAGTATCCTGTATCAAGGAAAAGCTATTATTAATAACAAACTGCTGATAATAGGAATCATAGAGAATATGAGTTTTATTTTATTTTATCTTGTTTTAAAGTTTTATTTATTTTGGGGGGGGATGGGGGAGAATACACAAGTGAGGGAGGGCCAGAGAGAGAAAGAGAGACAGAATTCCAAGGAGGCTCCATGCCATCAATGCAGAGCCTGATGTAAGGCTTGAACTCATGGACTGTGAGATCATGACCTGAGCTTAGATCAAGAGTCGGTGTTTAACCGATCTAGCCACCCAAGCACACCTGAGTTTCATTTTTCAAAGGCATAAGTGAAAAGGTGATAGGATTAGCTGTGACATTGACATTGGACATTGCTATATTGCACACAGAAAGAGTGAATATCGGTTTCTTCATTGTACTCTTCAAATCCAATTGGCAAAATTGTTGGTAGATTGGGGGGTGGTAAATAAGAATTTGAGTACAAATGTACTTCTTTCTGTTAATTATACATATCATTTACCGAAAATTCCAGTACCTGAAAGCATAATCAAATATGAAAAGCAAACACTTTGATCTGACCCCATAACAAAAAAGAGAATGGACAAGATGTTACAAAATTAAATAACTGAGAATGATTAGGAGACAAATCAATCCTAAGTATGTTTATCATATTCCAAGAGACACTAGGTGAAAACTACGTATTAATGAAGCTTTAATAAGCATAAGTAAACATTCTATGTTTTCTATCCTCCCTTTCGTTATATGATATTTATTTGGTTGCTGCTACGTTTATGAAAGTCTTCTATAGATTGTAAGGGACTTAAGAGAGAACAAATTCCCACTCACTTCTTTGGGGAAAATGTATATTTATGCATACACTGATGATTTAAGCATCATTATACAGTATATGAGATCATCATAAAATGCTCCAGAAAATAGGTATCCTTATTCTTTTCACCATCAACATATTTTGTCCTGCCTTTCTTTGAAAATGAAGAAAATACCTTTACTATTTTCAATTTTTAACAAAAGAGGTGCATATCTTTTTTAGCTTTTAATTTTAGCAAAGCCTTATCTAGTCACTGTACAAATATAGGGTACTAAAATTAGGTAGAATTTTCCAGAATTGATTAAATTGTGTGTGTGTGTGTGTGTGTGTGTGTGTGTGATGCCAAGAAAATAAAATGAAAGATATTTTAAAAAGAACTTTACAAGGTAAAAAACAAATTTATCTTAATTATACAAACTAAGTTATTGCTAGAAGATGCCCATGCATTTGAGATACCATAAGATCATCAATGTTTTCTAAGTAATTTTTTAATGCTTATTAATTTTTGAGAGAGAGCGAGCTCAAACAAGGGAGGGGCAGAGAGAGAGAGAGAGGGAGACACAGAATCTGAAGCAGGCTCCAGGCTCTGAGCTATCAGCAAAGAGCCCGAGTCAGGGTTCGAACCCACAAACAGTGAGATCATGACCTGAGCAGAAGTCAGACCCTTAACCGACTGAGCCACCCAGGTGGTGTCCCCGATTTCCTGAGCAATTTAGAAAAAAAAATTTTTTTTAAAGAAATGCTAATGTTTAATATAGTGTTTGTGAGAAACATAGGTAACTTCTTTCTTAGTCAATAATACATGCATTGGATATATGTTAACTTTTCTGGAGAGTATACTAACTTTTAATTAACTATCACATCTTTTTCTAATGATTTCACTTAAATGGTTTATCCAACAATTTTAATTTTTTTATTTTAAAAGGAGAAAAGTATATTTAATATCCTGCCAAAATTTTCACAAACTGTGTCTTCAGATAGTAAATTGATATTTAATGTTAAAAGCTTAGTATTTTTGTAAATATCAGACATTTTTATAATAAAGAGGATGATATCTTTTAGATATTTACTTTAAATTCTCAAGAACAGTTATCCTATTACTACCAACTTTAAAATTTTATGTGAAAAGCATGCAAATTGATGGTGGTTTTGAACAGCAACCAGAAAACTTAAAAGTTCACAAGCCAGCTATTATATTCATGACCTTAATTTATGTAGCTTATTTAACTTTTATAGGCTCCATTTTGATTCCTGTGATCCTTGACACATCTAATGTTGTTTGTTATGAGTAGATTCAACATTTTTATATCTTGTTTTTAATATATGAACTAATTTACTTGCAGTCATATGTAATACAATTATGAATAAATAAAATAGACATTCCCTTAAACACAAAACCATGTGGTTACAACGGAAGTCTCATGCTACACTGTAAGGGAGTTTTTATATCTTTATTTGCTTTCTAATGACTTTGCCATTATGGCAAAAATAAAAGAGGGTTGACCCTGAGTAGTTGAGCATAGCTTTCCCTGACGATTTCTTTCTTTCTTTCTTTCTTTTTTTTAATGTTTATTTATTTCTAGGAGACAGAGAGAGAGAGAGACAGCATGAGCAGGGGAGGGTCAGAGAGAGAGGGAGTCACAGACTGAAACAGGCTCCAGGCTCTGAGCTGGCAGTCAGCACGGAGCCCGACGCGGGGCTCGAACCCACGAACGGTGAGATCACGACGTAAGCGAAAGTCGGACGCTTAACCGACTAAGCCACCCAGGCGCCCCGACCCTGACGATTTCTTGAGAAATCCATCTCTCCTTTGGTCTCTAGCGCTGTGTGTTTTTTATTTCCTTTTGCTAGCATTTATTGGGAGATTTTTTTTTTAACTCAGTGAAACTTCATGAGGAAATAAGCTACGAAATCACTCTCAAAATTCAGTTTCACTCCATTTTGAAATCAGATTTGAGAGTGACAGGCGAGCCCCTGGCAGGGACAGCCTCCTCAGAGGAAGAAAGCGCCTGAGGCCAACAGCTGAATGCCTCAGGCAATCTGTAAAGACACAACTGCTCTCTGAACTGGGAATGTACCTCACTGGACAGATTGGCTTGTTGGAGACTCCCCCTCGTCCCCCCAAATCCCTCCCCCGGTTTTGAAGCAAGATAGAGAAATCATTTTGCCATGACATGATAAAAAAAAAAAAAAAAAAAGTCAGACAGGACCTAACACGTGAGGTGTATATTCTCTTCTGAGTCTGCCTGTAACTCCTACTGACAGCCATGGCAGTTAGGCAGATGCATGCGGAAGAAAATAGACTCTTTTTAACATTAAACATCAGATTTGGGTCTCCCCGGAGAATGCTGGTTACTGGAGTGGCTGTGAATGATGCATTCTCGTGGAATGTTTAAACCATAAATCAATCCTGAATCATACTTTTCCTAGAGTTCTTTCTGTCTTCTGAAATCCTAGAGTGTCACGCACGCACCG
This sequence comes from Proteles cristata cristata, assembly GCA_017311185.1. Lineage (NCBI taxonomy): Eukaryota > Metazoa > Chordata > Mammalia > Carnivora > Hyaenidae > Proteles > Proteles cristata. The sequence continues at coordinate 1,445,225 of JAESUZ010004641.1, forward strand.
ACTCTCTTTCAGACGGAGCCTCAACCCATTTACCAAAATAAGATTCAAATAATGAAATGTGACTTTCATAACCGTTTTCCTCTGAAGATCCAGAACCTAATCTGGCTCTGGTTAATCGTTTTCATTTGACTTATGATACAGTGTCGGTTTATTTAGTTGGAATTAGTTTTCTATTTCCCTCCTTTTTGTAAGCGCTGCCTGTTTACTTAACAATATTTGGCTTTGCCTAATGATATGTACAGAAGACAGTGCTAAGTGGAACATCAGCTGTTTACATCAGCTCTAACAATTAATGCATGTTAATTTTTAATTACACTGATTGTACTAGAGGCAGAATGTATGTTTCTTCACAGAACAGATGTACCAGTCAGCTTGGCTGGTGAACATGCATATCGATCAGATGTTGATGCTGCCAGCAATTCAGCAAAGTCTGCTGAGTGTCGGCTTCTAATGTACTTACAAGTTTACGGCTCCGAGTCCTGGTGGAGGCAATACAGCTCGATGCTGTATCCTCTAATGTTTACAGATAATCACAATATGTCTGTTTTGTGGTTAGCATGCTACAGTGTATGATTAGAAGATTGAATAGGTAGGAAGGGATCCAAAGGTGCCTTCACTTGTGGACGGTTTTCCCTACTCTTATTTTGAGACCGCGGCTTCCAAGATTTTATTTTGCCAATAAGTTAAACAAACAAACAAAAGAACCCAACATGGTTTTTGTGTTAGTGTTAGCTGCCTGCCACAGGTAACCCAGCACAAGGAGAAATTGAAAGATAATATAGTCACTGTACTTGGAAAGACAAGCAAGCGATTTTTTTTTTAATGGTCCAACAACTACTGCCGGCATCTAAAATGAATGGTTAATTTGGCCAACACGTGAAAAGATACTTATCGTTAGTTATTGCAGAAATACAAATTATCACCAGAATGAAATACCATGATAGCGCTACAGAAAGGGCTTAAAGGAAAAGGATCAAGTAACATCCAAGGTTAGCCAAACTATGGAGCAATTGAAACCCTCCTTTGTTGCCGATGGGAGTACATATTGGAAAAATAATTTCAAGAAATTGATAACTGTTACTAAAGCCAAACATGCGTATATTCTATGACCAATAAATTCCACATCTAGGATTATGCTAAGAACAAACTCTTGTTTGTGTCCATCAAAAAAATGTCTGAAAAGTTGTCATAGGGGCTTTACTGGTAAGAGCTGAAGACCAGTAACATTCAAGAGGATGATGACTAATTATGCTATATTCATACCATGAAATATTGTTGCAGGAATTTTTGCTTCAATACCCAGGATTTGTTGTCTCAGTGCTTCGAAGGGTAAAGAGGCAGACACAGAATAAAATGAGATGCAGGCAAAAGTGTATTACAGTAGAAGATGAGAAAGTAAGAATAGTGTGAAAGCTCTGTTTACTGAGAGGGGCCATTTGAATTCCTTCTCACTTATTCCTTCTCCCTTGTTTCTTCTCAGGTTGTACCCTTTTTGCTTAGGTAACTCTAAATGCCTAGTAATTCCTTTCTGATTGGCTCATTTCTATTGTTTGAGGGCTAGTCTATGGCCATACCATTCCTTGTGGGTCATACCTTTTATGGTCTATTTATTTTTAGTCGGTCTTTTGTCAAATCTCTGAAGGGGAGTAGGTGGTGTCTGTTACATTCTTAAAAGGAACTTTTCTCCTGAGAGAGTTTGCTAGAGGTCAGACATTCCCCAGAAGAAATGTTTCCAAATACGAGCTTTCCCCGACCCAGGGACCGTCAAGCCCTAGCCTCTCCCTTTCTGCCCACTGAATCCTATCTTTCCCTATTGTAAGATTACACATGGAAAGAGGGAAGAAATTACTTCTACTTGCAACAACATGGCAGTATCTCAGAGATATAATATTGAGGGAAAGAACCAGACATAACAAGAGAACATCCGTATAATCGTATTTATATAGAATAGAATCTATTTATATTTCTGCAGTTAAAAAATAAGCAAATTGGGAGTTTTGCTTCTGGCACGACTGTATGAGGAGCTCTTCAATCCGGTAAAACTGGTGAAAATTATAAATAAAAATAACCATTTAAAGTTTCAGGGAATGGTCCAAAGGACATATAGCAAATGAAGAAACATTTAATCAAGAAAATCTACTCTAACTCAGTAAGAACTGTGAGAATCTGTGGTATTCAAACAAAGACCCATGCCCTTCCACCCTCCCTCCTCCTAGTTCAAGAGGATATAAACCTTCATTCCACACTGGATCAGAAGGAGACCTGTCTCCTTCTCTCTCCAGCAACAATTGAAGGACTATCTGTCCTAAACGTGCAGACCATGAGCATTTCTAACCTTTTTTTTTTTATGTCTTTATTTTGAGAGACAGAGACAGAGAGAGAGCAGAGGAGAGGCAGAGAGAGAGAGGGAGACACAGAATCTGTAGCAGGCTCCAGGCTCTGAGCTGTCAGCACAGAACCTGATGCGGGGCTCAAACCCACAGACTATGAGACCATGACCTGAGCTGAAGTCGGACGCTTAACCCACTGAGCCACCCAGGCACCCCTCAGCATTTCTAATCTTGCTCCCAGCTAGATTTTTCTGAGGCAAAGTTACAGGTGAGTGTGGCTGAGAGACCGGGGCTCTCTTCATCTGTCTAGCCCCCACTCGTGGGACAGAGGCTCTACCTTGGGCATGGTGCTGCTGAAAATACTGGAGACCCTAGTTGCCCTTATGCTGGCCCACTAGGTGGCGTTCCATGCTAAGAGCAAGAGAGGCAAATCAAAGATGCTGGCCTCTTCTTATCCATTGAGTGCTCAGCTCCTAAAGCAGGTTTCCCTTAAAGAGAAGTTCTCCACTACATCTGCTACCAGCCCCAAGGCATGGCTTACAGATTTTGCTTGGGTGGATCAAGCAAGCCATAGAACTGTGAACTCTTAAGTTCCTCTCCAAAGGATATTGACTATAAGTACAAGACTGAAGAACTTAGGCATAAAGGCACTCTCAAAAAATGATGGGCATTTTGGTGAAAGACAATTGGTGGGAGATTAGTAGATTTATGATATATGGGCTAGACTGTAGGGCAGTACTGGAGAGAAATGGAAAAAGAGATATCTGGAAGAGGTCTCTAGGGATCAGAACAAATCTCTGACACTAGGAAGATAACTTCATGGTCCCCCAAATTTGATAAGATTAGTCTGGAAGGAATTTGTGCCCCTGGGCATTATGGAACACAATAGAGCAATGGGCCAGCATTTAGTGGAGCTTAATATCAGAGTGCTGTCAAGGAAAGAGACAATCCAAGGGAGTCCTGCCAATTACACTGTCATCAGAGAGCCTGTGTAAGCATACTGCATGAAGACAGTGACCTTGAAGAGTCACATCAGAGACTTCATGTTGGGAGGGAAAAATGAGTGGAATAGACTTCACTAAAATAACCCAGCCAGTTATTAAACATGTAAAGAAGCAAGTAGCAGTCACAAGCCCTGGAAAGGAGTGGGGGTGGGGGGTAGAATACCCAGAGTTGCTACAGTATATTGCCTAAAATGTTTAGTTTCCAACAAAAAATTATGGAATATGGAAACAAAAACATGGAAATTAACCCAAATACCAGAATAAAGGCAGGTGGCAGAAACTTCCTGTAAGAGTATACAAATATTCAATGTAATAGACGATTATTTCAAAGTAGCCATTATATACTAAAATGATTAAAGGTAACTATTAATAAGGAAGTAAAGGAAGAATGAATGGAAGTATTGCATTACATAGAGAAAAATCAATAGATAAAAATTATTTTAAACATCAAAATTCTATAGCTGAAAGGTGCAACTGAAATAATAAAAGAAAAATTCACCAGAGGGTCTCAATAGCAGATTTCAATGGGCAGAAAAAAGAATTAAAAAACTGGAAGACAGTCTGAGAGACTGTGCAGCCTAAAGAACACAGTGGAAGAAATAATGAAGAAAAATAAACAAACTCAGAAACATGAGACATCAAAAAGTACCAGAAGGAGAAAGAAAACTTCCCAGGTTTATTAGAAAACAAGCTCTTAGGGAGTACAATGAACTCTATATTTATTTATATTTATATTTATAATATATATTATATATTATTTATAGTAGAATAAACATAAAGAGATTCACAATAGATATGTAATAGCAAAGAGGCTGAAAGATAAAGACAGGCATTGAAAGCAAGCACAGTGAAAGGATATGGAAGTTAGAAAGCTTTTGAGAGCTTTTAAGATTTTTGAGCTGACTTCACATCAGAGACATTGGAGATCAGAAAGCAATGGAATAACACATTCAAAATACTCAAGCTGCATTATCAGCAAAGCTACCAAACAATAAATGTGAAATAAAGGTATTTTTAGATTAAACAACAAAAATGAACAAACAAAAATTTTAAGAGAATTTGTTGCTAGAAGACTCACCCCACCCCCTCCAAACACAAAATTCAAGGAAATTTTCAGGCTAAAAGTAAATATATATATTTAGTGAAAGTAAAATGGCAGACATAAATCCAACTATTTTAGTAATCATGTTAAATATGCATGGATTTCAATCATAAATCAGGTATTGTCAGGGGCGCCTGGGTGGCTTAGTCGGTTAAGCGTCCTGCTTTCGCTTAGGTCATGATCTCGCGGTTTCTGGGTTCGAGCCCCGCATCGGGCTCTGTGCTGACTGCCAGCTCAGAGCCTGGAGCCTGTTTCAGAGTCTGTGTCTCCCTCTCTCTCTGACCCTCCCCTGTTCACACTGTCTCTCTCTATCCTAGAAATAAATAAAAATACATTTAAAAAAATCAGGCATTGTCAGGTAGGGTAAAAAAACCAAGATCCAACTATATTCTGCTTATAAGACATACACTTTAGGTGCAAAAGTACAAACAGATTTAAAAAGTAAAATGGGGAAATATTATGCAAGCAGCAACCACGAGAAAGATGGAATGCCTATATCAAGACAAAATGGACTTCAAAAGAAAAGTGTTACTAGACATAAAGAAAATGTTTATAGCAATAAAGGTATCAAGTCATCAGGAAGGTATAGCAATCATTTATACCTGCCTAACAGCTGAGCATATAACTACATGAAACAGAAACTTAAAGAAATGAAGAGAAACATAGACAATTTAACAATAGTCAGAAGTTTCATACCCCATTTCCCATAATGGATTGCCAAGATCAATAAGAAAATAGAAAACTTGAATAACACTTTAAAGCAACTAGACCTAACAGACATCTGTAGAAGTTTGGTAGTTACCCCCCACCCAAGCAAAAAACTGGCAGAATTCACATTCTTCTCAAGTTTATAGCGAACATTCTCCAAGATAGATAATATGCTAGTGCCCGCCTTCTGTACTGAAAAAAAAAAAAACCCTCAAAAATTTGAAAAAAAATAGAAATAGTATAGAGTATAAAGTATGTTGGGGCACCTGGGTGGCTCAGTCTGTTAAGCATCCGACTCAGGTCATGATCTCATGGTTCGTGGGTTCGAGTCCTGCTTCAGGCTCTGCGCTGACAGTTAGCTCAGAGCCTGGAGTCTGTCTTCATATTCTGTGTCTCCCTCTCTCTCTGACCCTTCCTATTCATGCTGTCTCTCTCTCTCTCAGAAATAAATAAAAAACATTTAAAAAATTAAAAAAAAATAAAATAAAAAAGAAATGTTGCAGCTCTTCTTGGTTTCTATCAATGAATCTCTACTATCCTTGTTAAAAAAAAATAAAGTATGTTGTCTGACTATATAATAGGATAAAACTAGAATAATTAACACAAAAAAATTTAACACTCATATATCTGTGGGAATTAAATAACTTTGTCCTAATATCCAATGGATCAAAGAACAACTCAAAAGTGGAATTAGAAATTATTTTGAGACAAATCAAAATGAAGACACAATATACTAAACTGTATGGGATATAATTTAAGCAGTGATTAGGGGTAATTTATAGCTGACTAAAAGAAAACCAATGGGGGTGCCCGAGTGGGTCAGTGTCAGTGTCCCACTTCAGCTCAGGTCATGATCTCATGGGCTTATGAATTCAATCCCTGTGCTGGACTCTGTGCTGACAGCTCAGAGCCTGAAGCTTGCTTCTGATTCTGTGTCTCCCTCTCTGCTCCTCCCTGGTTTGTGCTCTCTCTCTCTCTCTCTCTCTCAAAAATAAATAACATTAAAAATTTTTTTGAAAAGAGGAATCAATATTGATCTAGTCTTTCACCCTAAGGCACTAGAAGAATAAACCTAGAGTATGCAGAAGGGAGGAAATAATAAAGATTAGTGTGGAAATTAATACAATTAAAAGACAATTAGAGAACATCAACAAAACTAAATCTGTTTTTGTTTTTGTTGTCATTGTTGTTAAAGATTAAAACATTAGCAAATGTTGAACTAGATTGACCAAGAAAAGGCTCAGATGACTAGAACCAGAAGTGAAAGTAGGAACATTACTAGTGACCCCATACAGAAAATTGATTATAAAATATACCACAAACAATTGTACACTAATAAATTTGATATCTTAGGTGAATTTCCAAAAACCCATGAACTACTGAAACTGACTTTAAAGGAAATAGTAAACTTGAGGATATTTATACTATCTAAAGAGATGGATGTCATGATCAAAAAATTTACCATGCAGAAAACTCCAGGCCCATATTGCTTCATAGGTAAATTCTCCTAAGCATTTAGAGAAAAACTAGCTCCAATTTTTTAGAACTTTGTCCAAAAAATAGAATAGAAGAGCACACTTCTCATCTCTTTCTCTGGGACCAGTATTAACCTGATACCAAAAACAAGACAAATGTTTCATAAGAGTAGAAAACTACAGACCAATATCTCTTATGAATATGGATGCAAAAACTCTCATCAAAATACCAGCCAACCAATTCAGCAACATAGAGAAAGAATTATACACCATGACCAGGTGGGTCTTATCTTAAGAATGCAAACTTGGCTTAACATCTGGAAATTAATTAATGTAATAATATACCATATCAGGAGCTTCTGTGTGGCTCACTTGGTTGAGCAGTCAACTTCGGCTCAGGGTATGATCTCATGGTTTGAGCTCCCATCAGGCTCTGTGCTGACAGCTCAGAGCCAGGAGCCTGCTTCATGGATTCTATATCTCCCTCTCTCTCTGCCCCTCCCCTATTTGTGCTCTGTCTGTCTCTCTCTCCAAAATAAAAAATAAAAACATTAAAAATATATACCATATCAGAAGAATAAAAAAAATATGTTCATCTTACTAGACACAGCATGCAAAAAAAACCAAAAAAACAAAAAAAAAAACAGAGAAAAAGCATTTGACAATATCCAACACTCTTTCATGATAGAAACATTCAATGAACTAAGAAGAGAGAAACTTCCTTAACCTTCTAAAAGGTTAGTTAAAAAAAAAAAATCAAACCCACAATTAACATACATAACAGTGAAAGAGTGGATGTATTCCTGTTAAGATCCATAAAAAGGGAAGGAGGTTCATTCTCATCACTTCTATTCAGCATTGTACTACAGGTTCTAGCCAGGGTAATTGGGTAAAAAAAGAATATAAAAAGCATATAGTTTGAAAGTAAGAAACAACATTCATATGGAGATGCAAGGAACTCGTGATAGGCGAAATAACCTTCAAAAAAGAAGCACAATATGGAAGACTCACACTTCCCAATTTCATAAATAACTAGAAAGCAACACAGTAAACAAGACATTGTGATAATGCCATGAGAACAGACATATAGATCAATGGAACAGACTTGAGAGTCCAAAGATAAATCCACATATTTATGGTCAACTGATTTTTGCCGAGGATACCAAGACCATTTGATGGGGAAACAGCTGTGTTTCAACAAATGCAATGGGAAACTGGATATCCGCCAACAAAACAAATGAAATTGCACCCTTATCCTACCTTATACAAAAAGTAACAACATTTTTAAAGACCTAAATAGTATCGTACCATATACAAAAAGTAAATAAAATTTTTTTAAAGACCTGAATACAAGAGCCGTATCTATAAAAGTCTTACTGGAAATGTAAGGTAATTCTGCATGGGTTTATATTTGGCAATGGATTCTTGTTTATGACAACAAAATATGAATAGCAAAAGAAAAAATAAATTGAACATCACCATAATTAAAATCTATGTTTCAAATAATACCAGTGCCTGAACTGTTTGATTCTTATATGAGTGTCCCTATCTGCAAGAATCTTGTCAGTCTGTGGAATTTGGATGCACAGTTAGGCTTAACAAGGAAGTAGGAGCTCTCATCGAAAATCATAGAAGCTCACAAGCAGAAAATGAATAAGCACAGAATATGGAGAAAAATTAATGGTCATGGAACCACTCTGAACCACAAGTAACATTTTATTTATTTATTTTTTAATTTTTCAAAATGTTTATTCATTTCTGAAAGACAGAGACAGAGCATGAGTGGTGGAGGGGAAGAAAGAGAGAGACACACAGAGTCCAAAACAGATTCCAGTCTCTGAGCTGTCAGCACAGAGCCCAATATGAAGCTTGAACCACCAACCACGAGGTCATGACCTGCGCCAAAGTTGGACGCTTAACCGACAGAACCATTCAAGCGTCTCCACAAGTAACATTTTCAAAAGATAATTGTCTGTCTCTTCTTATTTTCTGCTTATCTAGTTTTTAAGGATGGTAGAGACGGTTAATTATCATAAGTAGCTTAATTGAAGAGTTGTAGCTAGTTTTGTCACAGAATGACTTTACTCTCTTTACTGAATCTTAAAACATATTAAATACATTAAAAAGCAATAATAGCTAGAATTGCATTGTGCTGGCACAAAGATCAAAGATCAAGAAGATCAATGAACTCATGATACCCTCAAGCACATATGAGAATAGAACATCTCTTCAAGATGTTCAAGCACATATGAGACTAAAACATCTCGTATCAGTCTAGGACAGATAAATTTTTAAATAAAAAGTTGTTAGAATTAGATAATTTGGGGCTAAAAAACCCTTGAAGCTGGATCTCTAATTTATTACTTAACAAAATAAATTCTTGGTGGATAAAACTTCCAAATGTAAAACATTCAACCCAAACAGCCCTTGAAAAAATATAGGCTAATGTCAGGAAAAAAGCAGAAAGCCTATTTTACCCTTTACTCTAATATAATTACACATTTCATTGATTATTTGTTTTGCTGTGCAAATTTTTAGTTTGACATGGCTCTCTTTGTTGATTTTTGCTTTTGTTTCCTGTGTTTTTGGTGTCATATCCAAAAACCCATCATAAAGACCAATGTCAAGGAAGTCCGTTCCTATGCTTTCTTATAGGAGTTTTATGGAATCAGGTTTTATGTTTAAGTCTTTAGTCTATTTTTAATTCATTTTTGTGAGTGGTTCAGTTTTATTTTTATGCATATGGTTATCCATTTTTCCCACTGCCATTTGTTGAGGACACTACCCACTGAGTATTCTTGTTTCTCTTGTCAACTACCAGTGACTTTTTATGTGGGGGGTTATTTCTGGGCTATTTCTGTTCCATTGATCTGTCTATTTTTATGCCAGTACCATACCGTTTTAACAGTATAGCTTTGTAGTATAGTTTGAAATCATGAAATGAGATTCCTCTGGCTTTGTTCTTCTTTCTCAGGACTGCTTTGGCTATTTGGTGTCTTTTGTGCCTCCATACAAATATTAAGATGGCATTTTCTATCTCTGTGAAAAATGCCACTGGAATTTCGATAGGGATTGCCTTGAATCTATAGATGGCTTTGTGTAGTATGGACATTTTAACAAATTAATCATTCTTACAGAATAGAAGAAACTATTTGCAAATCATATTGGATAAGGGGTTAATATTCAAAGTACTTAAAGAACTCATACAACTCAATAACCAAAACCCCCAAATAATCCAATTAAAAATGTGAGAGGAACCAAATGGACATTTTCTGAAGAAGACATCCAAATGGCCACCGTGTACATGAAAAGATGTTCAATGTCAGTAATCACCAGGGAAATGAAAATCAAAGCCACAATGAGATATCACCTCATGCCTGTCAAAATGGCTATCATCAAGAATACAGAGAAAAGGGTCAGCAAGGTTGTAGAAAAAAGGGAGCCCTTGTGCATTGTTGGTGGGAATGTAAATTGGTTATGAAAAACTCTATGGACACTCTTCAAAAAATTAAAAATAGAACAACAACATAATCCAGAGATCTCACTTCTGGGTATATACCCAGAAGAAATGAAAACAGGATATCAAGGGGTGCCTGTGTGGCTATATCAATTACGTTTCTGACTCTTGATTTTGACTCAGGTCATGATCTCGTGGTTCATGAGTTCGAGCCCTGCATCAGTGTCAGTGTGCACTGTCAGTTTGGAGTCTGCTTGCGATTCTCTCTCTCTTCTTTCTCTGCCCCTTCCCCTCTCTCAAAATAAAAAAAAATAAACTTTAAAAAATGTGAAAAAATTTCTGGGGGTGCCTAGTTGGCTCTGTTGGTTGAGTGTCTGACTCATTATTTCAGCTTAGGTCGTGATCCCAGGGTCAGGGCTATGGGATCAAGCTCCATGTTGGGCTCCATGCTGAGTCTGGAGCCTGCTTAAGATTTTCTCTCTCATTCTCTCTCTCCTTCTGCTCCTATCCCCAATTATACATACTCTCTCCCTCTCTTAAAAAAAAAAAATGTCTGCAGAAGAGATATCTGCACTCCCACATTTATTATAGCATTATTCATGATACGGAAACAATCCAAGTGTCTGTCAGTGGAAGAATGTATAAAGAATGTGTTATGAAATATTACTTAGCCATAGGAAAGAAGAAATCTTGCCTTTTGTGATATCATGGATGGACTTTGAGGACATTATGCTAAGTAAGACAAACAAGACAGAGACAGACAAATACTATATGTTATCACTTAAATGTGGAATCTAAAAAAGCCAATTTTATAGAAACTTATAGTAGAATGGTAGTTGCTAGGGGTGTGAGGGGTGTTTGGGGTAACTGGGGAGTTGTTCCAGAGGACACATTTGAAATTAGAAAAATAAAATTCTCAAGATCTATGGACAGCATAGTGATTACAGTCAACAATATTGTGTTATATAGTGAAAGTTGAAAGAGGCTCAGCCTTAAGTGTTATCACCACAAAAAAGAAATGATAAGCTCATGATTTTGTAGAAATGTTAATGCTACGTTGGTCATCATATTGCAATATATAAATGTATCAGATCAACATGTTTTACTCCTTAAACTCACACAATGTTGTATGCCAATTATATCTCAATACAAAAATAAATTAAAAAAAGATAAGTTGCATATGATAAAATATCGAATTAATATACAAAAATTTTAACTTTCAAAAGAAAATATATGTAAATTTTGTCTTTTTACTCTACAAGAAAGTAATTCATAAGCATGTTAAAATGCTCTGAAGCTTTGTCTCTTAACTTGATCTCTTTCAATATTCTTACAAATGTTCTTTTTGTTTCAGCATTTTTTCTCACCCTCTGTAATCTATTCTCTGTAGTGCAGGTAGAACAATCCTTTAAAATTAAATCAGATACACTGTTCAAAATCTCCCAGTGGCTTTTCACATCATCGCCTATGATATTCTACCTGTCCCTTCCCCTCATTTGTTTCTCTCTCCCTTTGCTCATCTACTAGGCCTTGGCCTCTGCCATTTTTCACACACTTTCAGCAGTATCTGACCTCACTTGTTGTTTCTCTGATTGAAGACCTCTCCTGCACTTCCTTCTGGCATCTGATTAAATGTCACCCTTTCAGTGAGGCCTTCCTCAACTCCTTCATGTAAATGAGCAGACCCATACCCTCAATACTTTTCGCTTCTATCTCCTGCTTACCCTTGGTACAACATGTTTATACAATGTTCGTGTACTGCCTTTCATCAGATTGTAAACATTTCTTTTTTTTTTTCATATGATTTCTTTTCTTTTTTTTTTTTTTTTTTTACAAATAGTTTATTGTCAAATTGGTTTCCACATAACACCCAGTGCTCATTGTAAACATTTTTTTTAAATTTTTTTTTAAATTATGTTTTATTTATTTCTAGGAGAGAGCGAGAGACAGCGTGAGCAGGGGAGGGTCAGAGAGAGAGGGAGTCACAGACTGAAACAGGCTCCAGGCTCTGAGCTGGCAGTCAGCACAGAGCCCGACGCGGGGCCGAACCCATGAACCGTGAGATCATGACCTAAGCGAAAGTCGGACGCTTAACCAACTAAGCCACCCAGGCGCCCCTCATTGTAAACATTTTTAATCTTTTTATATTTCTGGCTCCTAGAAGCCAGTCTGGCATAGTGTAGGTACCTAGTAATAGATAAAGGAAATAACTTCTAACTATATAAATCTGCAAAAAAAAGTAATAAAAAGCAAAATAAAGTTAAAGTGAAAGACCAACATTGTTGGTAATGAAAGACCAACATTAAACTAGGTTAAGCATCTGACTTGATTTTGGCTCAGGTGGGCTCAAGCTCTATATCGGACTCTGCACTGACAGCTTCGAACCTGCTTCAGATTCTGTCTCCCTGTCTCTGCCCCTTTCCCTCTCTTTCTTCCTCTCCCCCACCCCTCTCCATCTCTCTCCTCACACATTCTCTCTCTCTCTCTCTCTCTCTCAAATATAAATAAATAAACATTTAAATGAAAGGTTTTTAAGACTGGGGTAAATTACTTTCAACCTCTATCATAGAAAAGGGTAATGTAATACACAAAGCGCTCTTACATATTCCTTGGGAAAAGATCAATAATACATATATAAAAAGATAGTTAAATGAAAAAGTAATGATAAGAAATTGCAAAAAAATACATAAGGTTTGCAAACCCACTAGTACCCAAGTAAATGGATGTCGAAACACCATTTTTTACCAGTAAGATTAGGAAACATTAAAAAAAATGTGACAATCTGCAGGGTTGATGGGTTGTTCTGGAGGATAGAAACACACACCCAGTCTTAGCGTCAGGGCACAGTAAACCAGATTGGGAGACAATTTGGAAATATTTATTAACATTTAAAATGTGCATCTGTTGCATGTTTAAACTCTTTATAACTGAAAAACTCAAAGAATTACACAGCCATTACATGGCAAAAGTCCATATCGTTTCTTGAAATAGTAGAGGCAGGGAACAAGCCTACATGTGCTAACGATAACTGCATTCCATGGTTTGGCACTCCAGTGCATTTATTCAAGTGTCTGTTCAAATAGCCTCCACTGCTTTCTTGATCACCTTATCTAATGTGTACTCCAGATTTTGTCTTGTTTCCCAATGTGTGAGGAGCACTCCAATATTTATTAAAAGAAATCTATCAATACTGTCATGAAAGGATGGTCATAACACATTGTTAAGATTAAAAAAAAAAACCTAATCATAGAAACTGCAAGAACATAAACCAATCCATGAACAATGATTTCTTTAGAGGAGTGGAATGGGGACTTGGCCCTTTTACTTTATATTACACTTACTGCTTGATTTCAATTTTACCATGAAGTATGTTTTTACTTGACACTTTAAACTCTCCAAGAACAACAAAATATTGACATGATTTTTAAAATAGTTGGCTCCTTGTAATTACTAATAGCCTTCAACAATTTCAAATTGAGGTTGGTGTTTGGAATCATTACTTCATTGCGTTACATTTTCTCTCTCTCGAGGAGGTGTGCCCAAGGGAGAGCATGCGTGCTTGCACAAGAGGACAGGTAAGCCTACATAAGGGTGATTGCATGTGAGATGTTGCTTCTCACTTTATCTCCACTTGAGACGTCTGGGGTGTTTGGGGTCAAACACAGAGGAATTATGGTATACACAAGAGAAAGGAGCACCCTAACATTTCACTTTTTACTCCTACAACAAGCACCCCCCTTCACCACAAAAAGAGTATTTAAAAAATTTTTTTAATGTTTAATTTTGACAGAGAGACAGATTGAGTAAGGGAGGGGCAGAGAGAGAGAGGGGGACACAGAATCAGAAGCAGGCTTCAGGTTCTGAGTTGTCAGCACAGAGCCAGGTGCGGGGCTGGAACTTAGGAAGGGCAAGACCATGACCTGAGCCAAAGCTGAACACTTAACTGACTGACTGACCCCCCCAGGTGCCCCCTACCCCCCACTTAAAAAAATTTTTTTTAATGTTCAGCATTTTTAATAGAGAAAATGGAAGTTGTTAGCACTTGTATAGTATTCCCATGAGGCTCTGTTAGTTTAGGGATTTTGTATTATAGTCTTTCTTTGTTTGCTTGTTTGCTTTCCATATTGTTATTCTGGACTTATCTAGGTGAAACTTATTTTGTACCAGTATACATTGTTATTTTAAGACAATTTTTAAATATAAAGGATTGAATGGGAAATTTTCATCACCCATCATAGATAATTCATGACATAGTCTCTCAGCTCTTACTAGTAGTAACCAGGACTTTTGGAACATCCTTCTGGATGGAGCTGGATTTGAAATCTATAACAAACGTGAAGTTCAGAAAAATAGATAAGGACTCTATCACATCTGTTTCTAGTACTATGACTGTTACTAATACTAATAACAGCCATTACTATTTCTAGCATTTATTGAGTGTTCAGATTATTCCAGAAACCATTCCAGGTGGTTTATACATGTGTAGACTCAATATATGTAAACTAATTAGAAGTGTGCCTGGACCTATTAAATGCTCAGAAGTATTAACTACTGTTATTATATACACTAAGGTAGGAATTATTATGATTGTATATTGGAAAAAACCTGAGGTACTAAGTTTAAGGAAATTGCCCAAGGCCATGCAGCTGACAAATGACATTATCAGGATTGGAATTGAATCGGTAAGACTCCAGAGTCCATTCTCTTACCATTACCTACATAATTCTTTTCAGAGAAAGAAATCTAACAGGTTACATTGTGTCATGTCAATAATTCATATAATTTGATCCTTCAGTTAGGTGGGGGGTAGCAAGAACATTAAGAGAAATTGGTTCATTTGCCATATCTTGCCAGAAAATTCCAAAGAAGCCAGAACTAGCTTCTCTAAACATTAGAAGAAATTATTTTAACTCAAACTTAAAAAGCATTCTTGTGTGTGGTGGAAGAAAGTAGGCTTTGAGTATAACAGAGCTCTGTTGCACAATGATCTGCAACTGAAAAAGAAAGGACTGGAGTTTTTTTGGGAGGTGGATTGTAATTGCCTAATTGGTATATTAATTCTATTTGTCTTCCTTTGAAGGATGTTTCATCTTTTGTCTTACTCCTTGGTGGTACATCCAATTACTGAAAATAGGATGTGCCTGTAAAAAATAAAAATAAAAAAGCCAATTCCCAGCATTGAGGAGCAAAAGCACATCTACTACTAATTGTTGTCATTGAAACTAAGTACCACACAAAGCCAAAACAACAAATGGTAATGTGAATAATTAAAAGAAGAAGAATCTCGCTGTATTGTGTAATAGGAAAAACAGGGAAACTATGTTTCAGGGTTTAGTATGCTTCCCCAGGATTGAGACAATTAAAGGGGGGAAACTTTGGAATGAGTTAGTTGCTCTTGTCAGTTTCATTTCGTCTTCTTTTGTGAAAAATATAGAGGTGGTACAGGGCTCATATATTTACTGGACACCGCTCCCCTGAAAATGCTGAAGTCCACATACCCACTGCCCATCTCAGCTGCAACAGCATTATTCACAGTGGACAACTTCTGCCTTTGGTTTGTTTCTATAATGATAACAGAATCTTTGGTTTAAAATGCTGTAGCAGTCCAATGTCAAAGCAGAGAGGGAATAAGGATGCCAGCTTAGCATTTTGGAATAAAATGTTAAAAATCTTTCAGGAAAAAAAAAACTATCATCTATGTATGATGCTATCTATCTGTCTATTCATCTATCTATCTATCTATCTATCTATCTATCTATCTGGTAGAATCAAGCCTAGAGGAGACCATACCATGCTTTCAGTCGGGTCTGTGTTTATATTCTACTAAACAGTAGAACATATGCCCAATTATTAAACTTATATACAAAGAACATCCAGCAGCTCTCTCATGAACTTCAATGACAAGATGTACAGGGAAGATATTACTTACTCAATCCATTTATTGATGTTCTACAGATCTACAAACTGTAGAGAGAATGTTCTACTTTAGCATTTGTATTGGGGTGCTGCCATTTGGAAGGAACTAGAGCTATCTCTGGTGTCTTATTTAGTGTTCAACCCACCCACTTAAACAAACAAAGGCTTTCATGAAATAATTTTCTTTTGAGTTTGTCACACTTTAGATTCCATTCTGCGATTCCTTAGCCAAACCCCTTCTAAGCATTAGGGGATTTGGTTCCTTGAACATCTTGGGATTGTCTACTTAACTATTTCAACTTTATGTCCTCTTTTTAGAGTGCACACAAATATCTTAGGTGTGAGATCTTCCACATGTAGGATTGTGCCTGTTATCTTTTCTCTACAGAAGCCACCACAGTTTCTAAGATGTGTTTTCTGATGATGATGCTGAAGAAGGGGAGGAAGATGACACCAGGTTAAGTGTTGCCAAATATTTTCAGAATCAAAGATACATGCTTCAGCTCATGCTCCTCTTATATTTGGTGGGAGGAGCAGCAGTTGAAATTATGGTATGCAAGTCAAGTGGCTGCAGTTACCAAAGGTCAGGGCTGGACTTGGTAGCAGAGATCCTACCTTTAATTTCATTTTAATTAATACTTGCTAGCTTTATCTTTTATGGGTATCCCAAGATCCTATTTCTGAAATCTAGTCACAAGTCCCTACCTTCCAGCAAAAAGATAGGGCATGCAATCTTCCCGGGCTTTTGATAACCCTCTAAACTTTGTGCCATCTTGAAATTCAAGAGATATGTTTTCTTTACAGTACTTGATAGACAAATAAGTAAGTGAGAGGTTAATAGAGGGGCATACTTCTCTTCCAAATGTTGTCAGTTCATTCTTTTGGATTCCTATCAGGTTTTATGATTGTTCAATTACTTATTCAACTAATTTCTCAGGTAACTAAACCTTAATGTTTCCACTTTACCTATGGCTCCACTACCAGTTGGGATTGACAATCCTAAAGGTCTCATTGGTCATGTGAGATTTCTACTGCTGTCTACTATTTACTACCATTCAGTGGCTCAAAGCAGCATACATTTATTACCTCACTGTTGGTTTTATTAAATCAACAGTTTTAATAAATCAACAGTTTATCAGAATATTTTGCTGCAAACCAGAGGTTGATCAGGCTGCATTCCTTTTTAGAAGTTGAGCTCCTCTTCTAAGATCGTGTGGTTGTCAGCAGGATTCAGTTCCTAACTGTAATCTTCTAGGCCGAGCTGTTCTCTTTGGAGTTGGGTAAGGGCTCTGTTAAGGGCCTCACATAGTTTCTTGCCAAATTGTCATTTCTTTGGGCCGTTCATACCAAAGCGGCTTTTATCTTCAAGGCCAGGAAGAGTCCCTCCCCTGTAGTCTGTAAAGGCAGTGTCATTTACAATGTAACATAGTCAAGGGTTGAATGTCCCCCTCACCTTTGCCAGGTACCATAACCTAATCAAGGGGATGACTGTCCCCTCATCTTTGCATATTCTATTAGCAAGAAATAAAAAACAAATTCTTCCTGCACTTTAGAGATTATGCATGCGTGTGACTCATCAGTAGGCATTGCCTGCTACAGTGGTTTAACAAAATTAAGGGTTAATGTCTTATGCATGAAAAATTTGCTGCAGTATGTTTTTTTAAGTTTATTTATTTCTTTTGAAAGAGACAGAGAGAGCACCAAAGTGGGGATGGGACAGAGAGAGATAAGGACAAAGGATCCAAAGCAGGCTCTGTGCTGACAGCAGACAGCCAGATACAGAGCTCAAACTCACAAACTTTGAGATCATGACCTGAGCTGAAGTCCAATACTTAACTGACTGAACCACCCAGGTGCCCCCACATTTGCTCAGTGATCAGTAAATATACAGGGAAGGTTTCCTCCATGTGGAGATACAGCCACCCAGGCTGCCTCGATCTTGTGACAATTACATCTCGACTCAAGATCATGATCACCATGGCAAGGGGGCACAGTGATTCAGAGTCTCAAACCAACAGTTAAAATGATCAACTATAGTTACAACACAAAGGCCAAAACTAGTCACAAGTCCCTAGCTTCCAGCAAAAAGATAGGGCATGCAATCTTCCCGGAGAAGAGGGAGACCTGGATATGAATGACCAACCCTGGTTTCTAACACAGTCATCTTAAGAAAACTCCCTTTCCCTTTCTGATGGTATGTATATGAATTTATTTTATTATCAGTATACTTTTTATGGATTGAATTGCGTCTTCAGAAGTCATTTTACAGTTCTAACCCCTAATGTGACTCTACAAGATAGGCTTTTGAATATGTAGTTGAGATTAAATAGGGTCCTAAGGGTAGGCCCCTAGTCCAATGATTGATGTCCTTCTAAGAAGAGAAAGAGACACTAGGAATGCACATGCATAGCCAAAGACCATGTGAGGACACAGCAGAAAAGCGGTCATCTGCAAGTTAAGGAGATAGGCCTCCAGAGAAACAAAGCCTGCTGACACCCTGATCTTGGACTTCTAGGCTCCAGAACTGTGAGCAATACGTTTTTATTTTCTTAGCCACACACTCTGTGATATTTTGTTAAGGCAGCTTTAACAAACCAATACAACACAAAGGAAAAAGAAATGTAAGAAGCCCCATATTTAAAACTTTATAACTCACTTTCACCTATTTGCTCGTTGGTTTGGGTAGCCATCTTGTGAACTGTATATTAGTTTGTTTGTGTTTACTTCCCATTCTATAGGTCATCAGGCAGAGACTCTGGAGAGAAAATGTAACTTCTGCAAAGTTACCTAGCTAACTAGTGTATCAAACTGAGTACAATGTTTACTTCCTGTTCTGGAGAATTCAAATTTTCAGTAATAAGTCCTATCAGTAAAACTGGTTGTTTAAGTAGCCTATAAAAACATTGGCTTTTGGGCATAAAAAGATTGCTCCCTTAGGTTTATTTAGATTCCCCCCATGGAAACTTCTACTTCATTCAAAATTCCCATGCAACATTAGTTTTAGCAACTATGGCTTCGAGTTTAGCAATCCTTTTAAATTTTCTATAGTCTTAGAAAATGATATTTGAGGCAACTAATTGTAGCAACAATGTTTTCTAGTGCTCTTACTAGGGTACACATGTTAATAGTCAGGTCTCTATGAATGGAATGTCCAGAGATCTCAGTTTGGGTAGCTTTTATTAGTAGAATTGTAAATATGACGGGGGGAGTGAAGAGATGATTGTTTAAGTAATAAGGAAATTCCTCCCACCTCCACTAAATGTTTGGCCTTGTGAAGTGCACTCTTCCACAAGATGGGCAATGGCTCATTTCCTTGGTACATTTAACATAATTAATATATGCATTTGTATTTGCAAGGATCTTTCTTCTTTCCTCTTTGTTCATGACATGTACTTTACATTTATATCTGTTTTCTTTACTGGCTACTCTCATTCTTCTTTAAAATTTACTTTTGTTCATTGAATATTAGAGCATCAGATTTGCTAAAATACATAGAACTCATTAATGCATCATAACCATTTTTCCCTCTAACTGTCTTTCCTATTGTCCAAAATAGCTTATTTACTTAATTTCTTTTGTGTTAATACACATACTTAATGTCAGTTGACTACAGTTTTTGTGAGATTTTTAAAATAACCTTATAGCTTAACCGGTTACATCTATCACCGCATCCCAATCTTACTTTCTAGGAGACTTGCATCTGTTTCGTTTAATTATGACAAAAGTTCATTTTCTATTTCTCGCCGCCGTCATCCCATTAGCATCCCAATTCACTTTGGTGTCTATTTGATGATTCAGTCAACTATGTCCCACCCCCACACATCAACTGGGGCCGCAGTTCAGTCTCATGCTGGAATGCCCATCAAAACTCTTGCTTCATTCCGAGCTGACGTTACTCTCAAAATTCAGAGGCACCTCAGGCTATCCCCAGAGAGCTTCAGAAAGTGGTTAGTCACTATTTCCAGCTAAGTCTATGGGGGTTTGTGTGATGGAGGTTTGGCTTTAGGTTAATAGACTGCTGCAGTGTTTCTAAAAACATATGCAAAACTGCACACGCAGTCTTTTTTTTTTCTTAAATAAGTGCCCATTAAAAATAACTATATGATAATTAATGAGGAAGGAAAGTGGTACAGTGTAGATGGTTTGTCAATATTGTAGTTAGGTCATTCATCTGTGGAGCAGTGATATTCACCTACTTTCTCCTTTGTTTCAGAGATGTAGAGTTAATATTTCACTTCTTATTTTAGACACTCTCTCAAGCATTCTTTTAAACAAGCAAACAGGGACCACTTCCAAGAGAAAGAAAGTCGCCATTCTTTGATGATGAATTCATAATGAAGGGAATCCTCATTCCAAATGGACTTCTGTAAAGGCACCATTCCCCTGAAACTCATGTTCCTAAGTATGTGAGGAGAACCAGTTAATGAATGTTAAATTACGTTGTAACATACTTAGAGACATGGGCAATGTTTATGTGACACTAGTTTACTTTAAAACACTCCCTATTGACCTTTACAAAAATAATACAATAGCAATTTGAGATGAATATTTACAGTGGGTGGAAATAGTTCTGAAGTACGAATTCCCAAACCACCGTTTGTGAAACGTCCCACTTCTGTGATCTATATTTTCTTAGGCTCCTTCAGGCAGAAACGGGCAAGATTGCCAAGTTCAACAAGACAATTTCTTACATGAGAACAGGCAGGATGCGCAACCCTGAAAAGGTAGCAATCAAGCAGGCTGGGTTGCTAAAATCAAATCGCGTAATTTGTCACGTGATTGTGCGTACCTGGAAACTATTAGCTACATTTGAGGAAAGCCTGAAAAGTATGTAAACTCTAAGAGAATATACCTTTTCAGTGAAAAATCTGACATAGTAATTAATACCTGGCACTTTCATATCAAAAATGCTCTTTTAAACGTTAGTTCTATTTGTTGATGAATATCTCTGCAGCGTGTAGTTCTCTATTCTGGTCTTATATATTTATAAGTTGTGAGGGAAATATTTAAAATCAAAGCCGTAAAATAAGCATAGTTAGAGAGCTAACATGAGGATTTTTACTTCATTTACATTCATTACATATTATGAGTTTAATTACCTTCCTCAAATAATACCAGGATGAAGGAAAGATGCTGAAGAAGGCGTACTTCTGTGATGATTTTATTGATTGTGACTGATGGATGGCATCAACATTTCATAGTGAAGAATCATGGTTTTGTTACATCAGGAAAATTAAATTGGGAGAGTTATTTTCTTTCCCAGTGATAGTGGCAGTTAGAATATTTCACCTGTAATGAGATGTGTGCGTTATGTGCCATCGTGAACCACGGCTCAGCCATTAAATATATGTAAATGAAGAGAAACACAAGAGAGCCCGGGCATAATAACGTGCAGAACAGAGAAATGGATCCTGGAAAGTGATTAATTTATTTGATGATGCCTCAAGTGAGGAATTTTAGGTCACAAATGAAGTGACAGAATGACAAATTACCATTTTAAAGAATTTACTGGGCATCATTACTGAACAATTGTCAGGTAGTTTATGGTGGCTGAGAAGACGGTATAAATATAGATCTTTTCCTTATCTGAGATGAATTATTAATCACCTTTTTAAAAATCTTTGTGAGTGATGGTTGGCTGTCTGATTGGAAATAATGTGTTCTACAATTTTAACTAAATTCTAATATGATATGTAACAGGAATCTTTACAATTAAAGTCTCAAAGGAGAGTGGTAGGAGGTTTACAGTCAATTGCAGTTTTAATGTGATAGAAGAGGAAGAATCCACTCGCATATTTCAATAGATTTCCTTAGGTATATTATCCCTGCTGTGATGTTATTCAAATGTTTACAGTTTATTTTCATTTGAAAAATGACATTCAGATACTTAAATTGTTTTCCTTGGTTTATTAGTTAATGAAAATGAAATTCTAGTAATTACTATAGTTTTGCAGCCTGCCACATTATTTAAAGGGAAGTGAGTGCCTTTGTCAGTGGCATTATAAATGTCATCCTCCTGTGTTTTGTTCAATTTTTGTTTGCTTTGTCTATGTTACGTCCCTTCTCTGTCTATATGTCACTGTGTCTAACACCAGTACCGACTGGAGTGTGGAAAACAAAGTTACGATTTGAAATAAAGACATTTTCTCAAGTTTGGGGGAGGTGGGGGTTGTGGTATATTTTGATACTTAAAGTATGCACTGGCCTGCTTTGTAAGTAACACTAACCATTCCAAAAATAAAAACAAAATTCTCTATTACGAGGGACACTGAAATATCCAAACACACTTTAAGATGTCTGTTTGTGGCAGGCTGCTTAAACTAGACTTTATACATCTATTAGTGTCTGATCAGTTTCTTAGATCAAATGTATTTGCTATTGCAAAGTGTTATCACTTTATTATTATTATTATTGATAAGGACTAAAGACAGGAGTTGTTTTTTAAACAGTGTATGCTATTTATCTAACAGAGTAGAAATGTCTAGAAAAATTAGCTTTTGACACACTTGCTCTTTTTTTTTTAACATCTTACTTATTTCTGAGAGAGACAAAGGGACAGGGTGAGCATGGGAGGGTCAGAGAGAGAGGGAGATACAGAATCTGAAACAAGCTCCAGGCTCTGAGCTTGCTGTCAGCACAGAGTTCGATGCTGGGCTCGAACCCAGGAACCGTGAGATCACGACCTGAGCCAAAGCCGGACGCTTAAGCGACTGAGCCACCCTGGGGTACCGACATGCTTCCTCTTAAAGCAAGCGAATAGCAGTTGCTATTTAGGAAGGCCCTAGAAGGCTCATCTTTCACCTGGAAGAAAGCCTAAGATCTTGCTCCTTTCTTGCTATTATGTGCACCTCTTCAATTTAATCTTGATTCATTCTGAGACTATATGAAAAATTTAAATAAGTATTCCCTGTGTTACCCATGACATCTTACATTGCTGAACTGGCAAGAAATTTAAATTTTGAATGTACATGCTACTTTTTAAACTCATTTTGCTTTTACATTCCCCCCTCAACATGGGTGGTAGAATTTTACTGACTCTTTCTGTCGCTAAAAGAAGAAAACTAAAAGAATTGTTTGCTTTTAATTTCAGGTCCAGTATCTATATGGCATGCCGGATTTAGGGAAATCTCCCCGCTGCTTTCCTTCTCTACAAAAGACGCTTAGGTGCCCTGGTGTGTCTAACGGCACATTTCAGGTCAGTCCAGTTTGGCGTTTTTCCATTAGAGATGACCCTCACCTTTCAGTTGTCTTTTCTTCTTCCTTGCCACCAAAAATATAAACATACAAACAAATGAATGAGGGCATGCCCTTTTAAGAAAACTCAAATCCTGGATGAGATGTTAGAGAGAGCCTGGGCATGTTTAACCTGGCACGGTTCAGAGTGAGCAAGAGTGAATCAGAGGGGAGAGTTACTGCTGTGCATGAACTCAGCCCTTCTGCACACTTTAAATATCTTGTGTCTTCTGCCAGCTCACATCAGCTGTCAGACGGAGTTGCAAAAATGCAGTAAAGATGCTGTTCGCTCCAGTATATTGAGAGAGTAATAAAGATTCCTAAGTAAAATAGTGAAAAAGAGGTTTTTTTAAATAAATATTTTTACTTATTTTTCACAGGGAGAGAAAGAGAGAGAGAGTGAACACAAGCTGGAGGGAAGCAGAGAGAGGGAAACACAGAACTGAAGCAGGACCCGGGCTCTAAACTGTCAGCACAGAGCCTGACGTGGGGTTTGAACTCATGAATCACGAGATCATGACCTGAGCTGACATCAGGCATTTAACTGACTGAGCCACCTAGGTGCCCTGCAAAGAAGGGATTTTAAATGAACTTACAGACATGGGAGAGAGGATGCATTATGCAGTCATAAGACTGGGATTTTTGGCCTTTTTCATGATTCAAGACTATCATAGAGAAAGAAGAAAATCTGATTAATTGAAATGTCATGATTGGTCACTGTGTGCCAAGTGTATGGAGAAAAATATAAAAATGTTGACTGTGCCCTTAACAAACTTACTCATTGATGAACAATGGGGCCACAGAAAATGTCTAGACATTTCTTGTAACACTGTAAACTGAGATTTCTGAGGAGTTTCACCATACCCAAATGATCTAATTGTCTTCATTTCTTCTCTTTGTATCAAGGTTGGTTTATTCCAGAAGCAGCACTTCTCCTGACTGCCCTTTTCCCTCCAAATTCTTGCCGTGACATTCCTCCTATTAAAGGGAAATCCACCCACATAGATCCGGACACCTTCTGCTTAGCTCTTATTTCCCCAACATTTTGCTATGAACATTTTCACAGACATAAAAAGCAAGCGTTCGTGTGACCAGTACCTAGATTGTACCATTGATGTTCTACTATTCTCATTTTATCACACATCTAACCATCCATCATCAATCCACCTGGTAATTATTAAATGTATTGTCAAGTAAATCGCAGACATCATTACATTTCTCCTAAATACTTCAGCATGCCTATCATTAACTCGAGCTTAATATTTATTTTTGTGGTTTTTTTTTCCTATTGAACTAATTTTACACACAATGGAATATATTCTCATTGAGTTTCAGTGGGGGCATACATTTGTAAACTTCAAACCTTTATCAAGATGTAGGATATTACTATCACCCCGAAAACGTCCTCATCCCCTTCCTGATCAGTGTCCTACCTCCACTCTCAACAGAAGAAACTGTTGTCCTGATTTTTTTTTAATATAAAAATTAGTTTTGCCTGTTGTAGAACTTCCTATAAAATGGAGTCATACAACATGTTCTACTTTGTATCTGGTTGCTTTCACTATAGAAATTCTTTTCAGATTCACCTACGTTGTTAAATGTACTGGTGGTTTTCTTTTTATGGCCGAGTAGTGTTATATTCTCTGAGTACAATGCTTTTTGTTTATCTATGCTCTTTTTAATGGGTACTGGGGTCATTTCTAAAGTTTTGGGGTATTATGTTTTTTAAAATTTCTTTTATGGAGGTATTAGGAATAGAGCCACTATGGACTTTCTTTTTATTAATATAGGTGTCTGCTTCTTTTGGATAAATATCTGTAGGTGGAATTGCTGGCTCTTAGCGTGGATGGTTGTTTTAAGAAACTGATATTTTATTAACAAAATCATTGCTCCAGTGTGTATTCCGTCCACAATAAATAAAAATTTTGGTTTTTACTTCTTTGACAACATCTGGTGTTGTAAGTCTTTTTATTTGAGGCCATCTTGTGGTTTTACTTTATTGTGTTCCCTTCATCCTTCATGTGTCTTCAATCACTCTCTTCAAGGTGATTATATCTTAATCAGCCTTCAAACATGCTCTGGTGTCCTTCTCCTTAAAAAACAAGGAATAGAAAAAACTTTTGACCAAAAATCTCCCTCCAGCTACCAAATTATTTCTCAACTCCCCTTAACAACTAAGTTTCTCCACTTTATCAACTAAGCTGCTTCTATTTTATCACATGAAATTCCTGACTTCGAGATGTTGAGGTTGCTCTTTAGCCCTTGACCCTAGACCTACCTACATTCTGGTTATTCACCTTCTCCTTAAGAATTGTGTTGACTTCTATGTTTAAACCAATCCCAATGCCAACAATTCTCAAACTTATATCTCTGGCCTGAACTTTCCTTTGAGTTTCACCTACCTACTTTACATTTCCATTTCCACATTACTATGATGTTGATAGCTCAAAGTCACCATATCTGATTTTGATCTTGTGCTTTTCCAATTATGATGTTCCTCCGGGATTCTCAGTCTTTGTTAAGGTTTCTTAACAAAGAAATTTCTTTGTTAAGAATTTCTTCTTCTTCTGATACTAAAAAAGTCTAATTATTTTCACACCCAGTTAAGACATATACTTTGGAGAAAACTTAAAATAATTATCTAAGAGAAGTACCTACAAAATCTGATGTCTAAAAATAAATTACTCAATACCTAGAATGAATTAAAGATCTATTTACCAATACTTAGTGAATATAGCTAAAGTCATTCACAGTGGAAAATTTGCAGCCTTAAAATATTTATCTCATAAAAGAAGGATAAACATGGATGAGTTAACAGATAATTCAGAAGATAGAAAAGGAACAAAAGATAAATATCAAATAAATGAATGATGAAATGAATGATGATCAGAAAAGAATAAAATTAAATTGATGTAAGAAATAAAACAAGTGGCATGATCAAAAAATGATTATAGGATAATCTTAACACTGTCTAAGTAGCATATTATAAGAAACTTAAAGTCTTTAGTCTCATTTTAAAGATGGAAGGATCGGGGCGCCTGGGTGGCTTAGTCGGTTAAGCGTCCGACTTTCGCTTGGGTCATGATCTCGAGGTTTGTGGGTTCGAGCCCTGCATCGGGCTCTGTGCTGACTGCCAGCTTGGAGCCTGGAGCCTGTTTCAGTCTGTGACTCCCTCTCTCTCTGACCCTCCCCTGCTCACGCTGTCTTTCTCTCTCTCTCCTAGAAATAAATAAAAATCTTTAATAAAATAAAATAAAGATGGAAGGATATTATAGAGTAGAGCTTTAATCTCCTAGAACTGATGTCTTTATAAGAAGAGGAAGAGACACCAGAGATTTCACCCTCCACTTGGACACAAAGAAGAGGTCATGTGAGCACACAACCAAGATGGTAGCCACCTACAAGCCAGGAAAAGAAGCCTCAGCATCCTGTCAGTACCTTCATGTTGGACTTCTTCGCATCAAGAACTGTGAGAAATAAATTTCTATTGTGTTAACCAACCAATCAGTAGCATTTTGTAATGGCAGCTAAGCAACTAGTACAACAAAGAAAGAGTGAGGTATTTTGCTATTCCTAAGTGAGGGAAGGTGATTTGGATATAAAATTATTTTATTACAGAGGAGAAGGAAAATATGAGAAAATGCACTGTGATATTTCCTATTTAATGTCTTCATCTAGGAAATAGCTGAAAAGAGCCCTCTGAAATATCTCTGAAACAGACAAGTCATAGTAAAATGATCTGAGAGAGTTTGTACTTGATAGTTGACCACAGCTACATAACGTGATTACAAAATATTTGGAAGATTTTAGAGGGTATGAATGGGAGAATCAGCTTAGCATTAATAAATGAGTTTCAAAGCATTGAGAGATTTTTTTAAAAATTTTTAACATTTATTTATTTATTTTTGACAGACAGAAATAGAGCATGAGTAGGGGAGGGTCAGAGAGAGAGGCAGGGGGAGACAAAGAATCCAAAGCAGGCTTCAGACTCTCAGTCAGCATAGAGCCTGATGTAGGGCTCAAACCCACAAGCTGTGAGATCATGATGCTAAACCCACTGAGCCACCCAGATGCCGTTAAAACATTGAGAGATTTTAAGTGGGAAACTAACAAGAAGAACTAATCTAAGATGTCTACAGCCTAATCCTAAGAATGTGGTATGTTATGTGGCAAAAGAGACTTTGCAGGTATGATTAAGGTTGCAGACTTTGAGATAGAAAGACTATCCTGGATTATACTGAGTGAGTCCAATCTAATCAAACGAGTCCTTAAAATGGAGAAACTTTCTTGACTATAGTCAAAGAAAGAGGTGTGATGACAGAGGTTCTTTGGAGGTGAAGGAAAAGAACCATTAACCAAGGAATGGGGTGGCCTCTAAGAAGCCAAAAAAGTGAAGGAAACTGATTCTCCCCTCGATTCTCCAGGAAAAATGTCCATCCTGCTGACACCTTGATTTTAGTGTGACCCATGACAGAATACTGTTTTACAAAACGGTAAGATAATGCATTTTGTATTTTAAGCCAGCAAGTTCGTGGTAATTCCTTATGGAAGTAATAGAAAACAAATGCATATTTTCCTCTACACATTTGGACCAGAGCATAGAAAATAAAGAAATATGAAAGTAATTAAACATGCTGAAACTTGACATTGCACACAAAGAAAATATTTGTTCACCCACCCTTCTTTCATTCATCTTATTTTTTTAAGTTTTTTAATGTTTATTTATTGTTGAGAGAGAGAGAGATAGTGTGAGTGGGGAGGGGCAGAGACAGAGGGAGTCACAGAATCCAAAGCAGTCTCCAGGCTCTGAGCTGTCAGCACAATGCCCTATGTGGACCTCGAACCCACAAACCAGGAGATTATGACCTGAGCCTAGTCAGACACTTAACTGACTCAACCATTCAGACGCCCCTGTCCACCCACACTTCTGAGGATGCTGTATACTAAAATACCTATTAGCTTGTATAATTCACAAGATGTATAACAATGTAAGTGTGTTTGCTTTGTACATATGCACATTAAGGCAGAAACATACACATATGGTGATCAGGTAGCTTAGAGGAATTAATACTAGAAAATATTATCAGTCATTGCCTTGCATCTCATAATAATAACCAACCTGTTTAGCATGTTTTATGTGACAGACACGTTTCTAGGTGCTTTACATATATTAAGAATTTTAATCTTCACAACAATCTTGTGAGGTAAGTAGCTTGTTTTTATTTTTATTTAATGTTTTATTTATTTCTGAGAGAGAAAGCGTGAACAGGGGAGAGTTAGAGAAAGAGGGAGATACAGAATCCTAAAGAGGCTCCAGGCTCTGAGCTAGCTGTCAGCACAGAGCACGGTGCCTGGCTTGACCCCAGGAACCGTGAGATCATGATGTGAGCCGAAGCGGGACGCTTAACCGACTGAGCCATCCAGGCACCCCGGTAAGTAGGTTATTTTTATACCATTTTGTGGGTATGCAAACTAAGACAAAAAATAGTTCAGCAAACTGGCCAAGGTCATGCCGCTTGGCAAGTGGCAGAGCTGGAACTTCATCTTAGGTACTGGAGCTCCCGAGAAGCTGCTCTTAAACTGTACACTGGAGAAGCTGAAACACCAATAGATGTTGGTGTATTTCAATGCCTTTAAATATATGTGGTAAAATACAGACAAAATGAGATAGTCTTTCATCAATTAAGAGCATCTAACATGACTGGGACACTAGGTGGCTCAGTAGGTTGAGCATCTGACTCTTGGTTTCAGCTCAGGTCGTGATATAATCGTCTGTGGGTTCGATCCCCACAATGGGCTCTGTGCTGACAGTGTAGTGTCTGTTGATTCTCTCCCTCTCCTCTTTTTCTGCTCCTCGCCTACTCATTCTCTCTCTCTCTCAAAAATAAATAAATAAGCATTAAACAATCTAATACATGACTGTGTATTACTAATTAACATGTAAATAATATGTTATTTTAAAAATATTATGTTCATAATAAGGTAATAGAGGCATTCTCATTAAAATCATAAACCAAGTAAGGAGAACTGCTCTCATATTAACCTTCTTACGCACTGTTTGTTTATTGCTCTAAGGCATAGTGAATTTAAAACACGAAAATACAATTATATACCTATACAGTTTTAGAAGTCTAAGAGGAAACTCTGTAGGTTAATGAGAATATTAAAGAAGGTGGTTGAATAAAAGTAAGTCTCAAATGTCAATATATTAGTTTCTAAGCTACAAATCCTGAGGATAGAAAAACAAAAGACTCAAACTTATTTTATTATTATTATTATTATTTTTAATGTTTATTTTTTGAGAGACAGACAGAGACAGAGCAAGAGCAGGCGAGGGACAGAAAGAAAGACACAGAATCCGAAGTAGCCTCCATGCTCTGAGATGTCAGCACAGAGCCCAATGTAGGGCTTAAACTCATAAACTGTGAGATCATGACCTGAGCTGAGGTCAGATGCTTAACTAACTGAACCACCCAGGGACCCCTCAAACTTATTTTAATAGAATTGTATGATTGTTTTACTAAAATGTGGACAATGAAAAACTACATGCTAATTTTGCTAGTGAAATACATATGAAATCTTACATAGAATACTAGCTAATTTATTATAACATGTTATTTTAAATAATCCAATATGACCAAATATGTTCATTTTAGGAACATGAGAAATATTATATTAGAAAATCTATTAATGTGACACAACACATTAATTACGTAGAGGAGATAAACCACATTATCCTCCCTAGAAATGCCAAAGTGGCATTTTGGATTTATTTAGCGCACACTCCTGAATTTTCAAAATACCATTTTATCCGAGGAACTTCTTCCTTCGCAAAATCATATGCTAAACTTTCTAAGAAAATTGGTTTGTCTTCTGTTTGGATAGCATCTAAGTTTCTCCCAAAATGTTCACCTTCTAGTATTGTTGGATGAAAGAGAGTTATAATTTAAGTAGCTTGATACTAGTGCAAGAGCAATAAAATACTGATATTATAATTAAAATTTTATATATGATTAGGAGTATTTAAAATCAGTGAGAAAGAGGGGTCTTTTCTAATAAACATGAATGGAACAGTTGACTTAGCAATTTGGAAAATGCTAGAGTTACTGTCTTCTCAAGCTTTTTATCTAAGTAAGTCCTAGGTATATTAAAGATATGTTAATGAAATCAAATTTAAATCATAACATCAGTAGGAGGGACCCTTAGGCATTATTAGGAGGATAAAATGTCTCTTATACAGAAGGATAAACAACCTTTTTAAATATACAAAGAAAGGGGCGCCTGGGTGGCTTAGTCGGTCTGACTTTCGCTTAGGTCATGACCTCACGGTTCGTGAGTTTGAGCCCCGCATAGGCGTCTGTGCTGACTGCCAGCTCAGAGCCTGGAGCCTGTTTCAGAGTCTGTGACTCCCTCTCTCTCTGAACTTCCCCTGCTCACGCTGTCTCTCTCTCTCTCTCTTAGAAATAAATAAAACATAAAAAAAAAATTTTTAATATATAAGGAAAGGTGAAAAAATAAGTCAAAAATATTAGTGGCATTAATGACAAGAACATAAAAACGGAGGGTGTATGTCCATACCTAAATTAGAAGAACAATGATAATGTAGGGAGGCATTGTGGAATATTTGACACAAAAATTAGTAATAAACTTAATATTGAAAAAGCTTCTACACCATCACCAATAGGAGTGAAAGGTTTTCTGTGTGCAGGTAATTCATAAAAGATGGATGTAGAGATACAAGTGGTCTATAAATGTGCAAAAAGTATTTAAAGAGTCTTCTCAAATCCTCATTGAGATATGTTTTTTTCACCTTGAAAACTGAGTTTAAGAAGAAAAAGAGAAGAGCTTCATATCTAGGAAACTTTGAGTAAGTGAGGGTGCAAACTGAGTTACCCTCGTTGGAGTGTAAAATAAAGCAGAGTACTAGCCAAAGGGAAATTTGGAAGTGTAAACTAAAAAATATTTAAAATTTTTCTTATTGCGTTGACCAATTTTAATTAAGAAAAAAATTGCAACATGCTACAAGAATTTTAATTTTTGAAATGGTCAAGATATATAACAACATTCAGTTATGAAAATGGTCACCAAATCATAATTTGTAGTAGTTAAAATCATAGTTCTATAGTCAAACAATATCATATCGTTAAATACGTTGTGCAAAGTCTACAAAGGGATATTATGAAACAATTAAATGTACAAGAAGCTTTAAAGCTGAGAAATTTTAGCAACAGGTTTTTACAAAAAAAAAATAACCCATTGAATTTGTCACACATTTATTGAGAATCAGGAAGATATGCATATACAGTATGTATATTCAAACTCTGGCATGGAGACGTCTTTCTTCCATTGCTGCCATATGAAATTTCTACCTATCTTCTCCTAGCTGTGTGGCTCAGCTCTTCCTCTCCTTTTCTTCTCTTCCAGGTGAAAATCCTCTTCTTTTTTTCTCTTTGTCCGTGTCCTTACTCTCTCCTTAGCATCTCTCTCCCCCTTGTTCTCTCTCTCTCTCTCTCTCTCCCTTTCTCAAACTATTGGGTACAAATATGAATTCCTCTAATTCTTCAATGCAGAACATTTCAGTACTGCTTTGATTTCTCCCCTCTCCTTCAAGAGCTTTGCCTTTTATACGTATGCCATGTTCTTGTGAATCTTCTTCCACAAAGAGCCAACTTTTTGCTATAAGTTATACTTTCTTAAATGTGAAAGGCAGATGCCAATGTCAGGGTTTTTTGAGAAAACATTTAATAGCATATTTTTCTTATTGCTTCTACATAGAAAACTATGCTAAAGCAAAAATCACAAATGCAAAGAAATACTTGTCTATAAAGATGTTCGTGTTTTTGAAAATATATTGCTGTTTATAACATATTTCTTTTTTCCTTTTTTGAAATGTTTATTTATTTTTGAGAGCTAGAGAGAGACAGAGCATGAGTGGGGGGAGAGGGTGGAGAGAGAGAGGTATAGAATCCAATCCAGCTGTCAGCCCAGAGCCTGATGAAGGGCTCAAACTTCTAAACCCCCAAATAGTCACATAACCACCTGAGCCACTCAGGCCCCCCTATAATATTTTTCTAAAATAAAATGTAATCTAAATGTAATCGACTTAATTAATAGATGCGTTTTACATATTGTCATGATTATGTAATATATATATTGTGTTTATATATATATAATATATTATGGTATACAAAATTATATATAATATGAATTAACATACAATAATAACATATTAGTAGTGTATATAATGTAACATTATTAGTATATATAATAGTATATGTAAATACATATGCATGGCATGCACATATACACTGCCATGAGTTCATTCAAACAGTTGAATCCATTGGTCTGGGATAGGCATAAGAGTTTCTAAAATTTATAATATTTAATATGATAAATATTATCATCAGCTAAGTTTGAAAATATTAATTTAATAAGATTAACTTCTGTCAGGGGCATCTGCGTTGCTCAGCTTTTTGAATGACTGACTTTTGATCAGGTCATGATCTTATGGTTCAGGAGACTGAGCTCTGCCTGGGCAGTGTGGAGCCTCCTTGGGATTCACTCTTTTTTTCTCTCTCTGCCCTTCCTCCATTTGCATATGCGTGTGCACGCGAGCACATTCTCTGTCTCTCAAAATAAATAAATAAACTTAAAAAAATAAGATTACCTTACATCTAATATATAAATAGAGATGAGCTCTTCAGAGAGAAGTAGTTTCCAAATTTGGAGGATAAGTAGGTAATTTCAGGTCCCATGAGATAGGACTGAGAAGTTGGAAAGTGACATAAGGCAATGTGAGCACATTAGGATTTTGAGAACTAAAAGAAAATTATACTTTGAAGTGGACATAGTGCAAAAGAGATAAACCAAAAAAATTTTCACTTAAAAAATATTTTTTAGAATGGTACCTAGCATCCTTTTATTTCCCTCATCCTCTCCTGTCTATAATATCCGGATCTCAAATTAGTACTTTAAGATTCATAAATCAGTCATTTTAATTGAAATAATCTAGCGTGGGACATCCTAGTCTTATCTACAATTGTATGTTAAGTGCCTTCTAAAGTTTGAAGAGTTCTCTTATCAACATTTGAAGCATGGTCAAGTTAAATTGATACTCCTTTCCACTTGATTTTACCAATTTATTTTAACTATCCTTCCCCCTGTAAAAATTTGGAAATATGTGCACATGACTAGCTCTTCAGCATTCAACAAATATTTATGATCTTAATCACAAGTGTCATAAAATGACATGATGTGTAACAGTATTTCCCTGTCATTTCTCTGATCGGCAGTGACGTTATCTGAGTATAATGCATCTTTCAATTTTACCTTTCCTCAAGGGATGCAATAGCCAATTGTAAGACATTATAAGGCAAAATGACTAAATTAGTAAGCATATAACAGCATGTCATAAAATCTCATGAAATTTTTCAAATTTGGACCTCCACATAAAAGCAGAGTGAGCTCAAAACCTGAGCGTCTCACGGCCTGACAACAATTTGTTAAATGAGTGTAATACTTTTCTGACAGAAATGTAAAGATGTGTTCAATCTAGATTTCTCTATGCTCCTATATTGAGAAAGACAACAATTGTGGTTTAAACTATTCTTTTTTTTATCAGTGTTTATTCTAGTTTGTGTCACATACTGTCCCTATAACTTTAAGCAAACAGTATAATTCCTTGTATTTAAGGCTATAGGCAAATATACAGATGCAATCTTACAAATGTTCCTTGCAACAGTGGCTATAAGGAGATCAAAAATATGATAAATATGTGATAGTTTACCCTCTCCCCTAGTTTACTATAAACTGCACTTGTATTTCATTTAATTATTATTTAATTCATCCTAAAATAATTCTGCACACACACTTATTGTTTCTCCCGATTAGTAGGCAATTAACCATAACTTGGTGTTGATTCCAGTTCTAGATCTTTGCTAATCAATCTTTCAGCTCTGGCATTACACCCCACTGTGCTACTGTTTCTTTTACTATTAATATAAGAATAAAACTAGTATCGACTTTTTCTACTTGCTTAACATTAGGTGCTTTTAAATAATTTTAAAAGGAGAATCATGGTGACGTTGACCAAGAACTTTTTTATGACTTACACCTAGAAAATTTTCTTCTCAAATCTCTATTTGTAGTGAATAATTCCCATTTTTCACTAGTTGTGAGCACAGAACTCCTGCTTCTTATGTATTTTATCCTTTCTATACACAAGAATTCTCAAAAAGAAATATATTTTGGGGGGCTCATTCATGAGAATGATAAGTATGGCCGTCATTGTCTTTTAATCTTCTATATATTAATATAAATACATAATTACATTAACATAAGTACATAATATATATGTATATAACATATGTTAAAATGTTTGTGTTGTTGACTTCCACTTTTATTTGTTCTGTTCAATTCACCTCTTTTATATTATTGAAAACCATATGAATTAATTCAAAATCATTAAATCATGAAGCTACTTTCAACAGCTTAATGGTCCTCATTTCTGTGATAATAACTGCTTCTAAATCACTTTTTCCCCTTTTCATATTAGGGGTTTTTTTTGACACCATGTTTTACTTGCTCTTTTAGTTGTTTTTCTTCTTAAATTTCTTCCCCCCAAATCTCTTCAATTTATTTGTAATTTCTCAAGTTAGCTTTCTTAATTTATTTATTCTCATTCCTTATCCTATCACTACCTTACACTCATTTTTTTCCCCCACAAAGTTGTCAACAAATACTGGTTGATTTTGTGGAGAAATATTTTTCTTCTCATCATGAAATTCTTTTATCTCCTCTTTCATAGTCACAAGCTCTACTCCCATGTCTCCCTCTCCCTCCCTCCTTCCCTCTCTCTTTCTCTCTCTCTCTATCTCTCTTACCTACCCACGACCTATGTTTTTCATAGGATTTATGTACTTTATTCTGTAAAGTCAACTAATTTGAACATTTTCCACCACCTGTCACTTTGAAAAAGAGACATTGCCTGTCCATTAAGAAATGCTTCTATTTTTGTTTAATCACACTGGGACAGACATAGGCTGTATTATTACTTCAATTCACCATATGAAGGATGTGATGATTTAGCAATATATCTCCAGTGGTATAGTTTGCTTATTACAGACCTGAACTGAAAGCTTAATTTTAACCATTCTTAACTCAATGACCATGCCCCTATTCATTTATTATATTATTACTATTTTTGCTAATACAATAACTTGGAATTTGCTGTGAGATATTGAGCAAACCATGTAACTTCTCTGGTTTAGTTTCTCTACCTGTAAAATAAGGTAGTTACATTCCTTAAAAAAAAGTCTACAACAAGTGGAATATCCTTTTGCATATTTTATTTACCTTTGCACCAATTTATACTGGGCCGGTTAGTTGAAAGGACTCAAACAGACTGTACTCAGTAGAGCCCGTAAGAAAGGGAAGGTATACAGCATACTAGGGGAAAGAAAGGACCAGCAATCACAGAGATGTCTGGAAGCTTCCAAGCACAGCCCTTTAGTTCCTTCTCAGCCACGCAGGATAAGCTTCACATCTGAATGAGGGGAACACTAAGATCTGTGGCATATAGCTCAGGGAACTCAAGCACACAACTGTGGAGGGTACTTTTTGCCCTAATGATCTCACAGCTAAAACCAGTCTGGATGAACTTTGAAGTACAAAACATCCACTTATATATGCAAACCTCAGATTTGGTTCCCAGCTGAGTCCATTATACAATGCCAACCACTATCTCTTCCAACTAGGATGCCCACTGGTTTCCTTCCCAGGGCTGCCGTGAGGATGGAATGAGATGATGTATGTTCATAGCTTTGAAAACTCTAATGTAAGTTCTTAGTCTTTCTTTGGAGTGTGAGAGGGATCACACCAAATCTAGACTATTAAACTTCAGGGAAGAAAAGAACAATATCATCTAGTGGGCTGGATTTGCAGTCTTTCTTTAGATATGCCTTGTCAAACAAACAAAAAATGAATCCAAAGGGGTGAGAAAGTGGAGCTGCAAACTGGAAAAAAAAAAAAAAAAAGCTTTTTAAGAGCTGTAGTTTTAAGCTCTTAAATGTGCAGGCTTATGATCCTGGAGAGGGAAACTTTCCAGGGGGGTGGAAAGAGAGTTTCCCACCTAGGGCTTTGAGTAAAAAGTATAAAGGGAAGCCTAGATACCATATATCTAGATACTTAAAAGTTACATATCAAAGTAACAAGCTGTTAAATGAAATATGACTTAATCCCTTGAAAAAGGTACCTACAAAATGATCTGGATTTCTATGTCATTTAGAACTCTTACTCGTGCAAATAACATGCCCCTAGCCAGGGATCTATGTCTCTCTTTCTACCTGAGGCTCCATCATCCTGCACAATGATGAGTTCTGCATGCACGTGTGTAGACACTACAACCCTGGAAATCCAAGCTCCGGCTACTTAACCTAACCCTGCAAACAGCCACTCTTTGTATGGACCTCAGGCCTAGTGTCTCACACCAGGGAATTCACCCTTGGGAAGGGAGGCCTGGGGGAGGGGCTCACACTGCTCCTGTACTAGATGTCTTGGTTGTGATGGTGGGAGAAGTTTTAGACATTCACATTTATTATAGTTGTTGATAGGCTTTGTCTCATGACTCTCTTTACACTTGGCCACTGATCCATTTATTATATGTCTGCCATTACAGTCAATATTTTCTATTTATTTTTTTTAATGTTTAATTTTTATTTTACTATTTTTTCCTGCTTTTCTTTTCCTGCTTTTTAAAATTGTTGCCTTTTTCCCCTTCAAGTGGTATAGAGGATGTATAAAAAGTTTAAGGTCATATTATAATCAGCAAGCAAAACTTTTCTTCAAATAAGACAAAATACTCTTCTTCAACTTGCCTACTATCCAAACCTTTTAGTTTTTTGAAATTTTTAATAAATATTTTCCATTTTATGCCTTTTCTGTTTTAGGAATTTCTTTTTGAAAGAAAATCACACCATCAGAACAGTAACAAGTATTTTAATTATAACTGTTATTAGTACTAATACTAATGACAGTTGATTATAAAAATATGGTTTAAAAATCATTTTCTTCAGAATTCTATGGCTATTATTCTATTGATCTTTGTGAGTTTTAGAAGATAAAGCAACCAGAGAGAAAAGGAAAAATCAAGCTACTATAAAGAAATTGTGCAAGGGCTGAGTTCACATGAGAATGAGAAGAAGGGATCAACTGAACATATATAGGGAATATCTATGAAAGGTACGATATAGCATTCTCTGAAAGAAGGAAGAAGAAGAGAATAGAAAGAGCCAAAGAAAAACTTATTTAAAAAGCCAAAGAAAATAAAAGAAGAACATGTTGGAAAATGTATCATTTTTTGAGTTCTGGGTTAGTGATACAGATTTGGTAATAATCAGTATATTAGAATCTAAATTTCAGGTGATGATTGAAGCCATGGATATGAAGGAAGGTTTGGGGAAAGTATACATGGAATGAAAAGAAAATATGCAAAAGTAAATTTTTACTTACATAAAAATACAGAGTGGGTGTTTAAAACAATTTTGAGAATACACAGGTGTTTTTTAGTGTGTGTTTGTGTGTGTTTTAACCCACTGGAATGGAAATACTATAGAAGATGGTGTTATAAGGTAGATGATTCACTCCTCAAAACTTTCTTCTTGTACAAATACTTCTGAAATTTAAAAAAATAATGTGAAACAATACTTACATTTTGTCATTGTATAGGCTTAATTTAGACTAATATTAGACTATTGACCAGAGAAGACAAATGTGAGAGGAGATCAAAATAAAAGTATCTTTACTTACATAAAAAATTTTAAAACATTTAAAAAATAACCATTTCATGTTTCCAGTAGCATATTTGCTCTTAGAGTTTACATAATTTCTTGATGTCCCAAAAGATAAGATGTATTGTTGCCAAAAAATAAGTTGATCTGTCTTTGAAAATTCATTATAAGTGTCTCAATTTTAGTGCAGTTTGGAGATAGTAATACCATCTTGAATTACCTATTTTCACTATTTTGTGGTGTGGTCATATTCTGAGAGCAGAGAGGAGGAATCGGGGAAAGCATACCAGTTTCTCCCTTTTCAAAGTTTATAAAATGCTTAGGAACTTCAGAACTTGATTTTTTTGCTTGGGTTAGTTTATCTCAGAGAAGATGATCAGAGACAGCAAACAGACAATTAAGAACCATTTTTAATTAAATCATGTCTCTGAGAATAGTCAGGAACTGAAGCTGTCCACATTTCGGTAGTTGTACAATACCTATAACTTTCCATTATACTTTTGGTGTCTGTTTGTAAATTACTGCATGCTGTTACCACTGTGGACTGTGAGTCATAGAAATGTTTAGGAAAGGTCTAGAGCCACAGTATTCTGTTAATGTGAACTAGACCAAGTCAGGTAACATCTATGAGATTCAGCTGCCTCATCTGTACCCTGCACATAGTAGCACTCATATTATAGTAATATGAATTTTTAAAGGTCCTCAGCTCAGACCTTAACATATATATAGTGGGCACACAACAAGAGCTAGACTTCCTTTCTGATGGGGGCCACTGGCTGTGAACACAAGACAATTAGCTGTTATCTCTGGGCCCGCTATTATCTTTAATATTGCCCAAGATAGAGGGTGAGAAGAAGGAAAAAGTAAAATGAGTTGAAATGAACAACTGGAATAAACACACATATCTTCCTCACCAGAAGTTATTAGATTAATTAATTTTAAAAAGAACTAATCCACGTTTAAGGAAGGAATTAAAAGTCAATATTCATATCAGCAATAAATAAGTGGAATTAGAAATTAAAACAAACACTATTTAAATTAATAACCCTTAAAATTAACCCTTAGGTATGTCAAAAATAACCCTTAGGTATATAAAAAAATATCCACAAAATATGTACAAGCTCTAGATCAGGAGAATTATGAAGCTCTAATGAAGGAGATCAAAGAACAAAATAAATAAAGAAGTATTTTATGTTCATAACAGGAAGATTCAATATTGTCAAAATTTCAGTTTTTCCCAACTTGATTTATGGATTCCTCACAATCCCAATCAAGGTACCAGCAAGTTATTTTAGGACAAACTGATTCTAAAGTTTATATGGAGAGGCAACACAATATTGAAGGAAGAGGACAAAATCAGAACACTGACAGTACCTGACTTCAAGTCTTACTATACACCTACAGAAATCAAGACAGTATGAAATTGGCAAAAGAACACGCAAATAGATCAATAAAAAATAGAGAGTTCATAGAAAGGCAAAAAAAAAAGTAAGAAAAAAATAAATGTCTCTGTCAGAAAAGGAAGGAATTAAATTTTTATAGTCTTTTTACTACTAGTTTTTTAGCTATAAAATTCTCCTGTTAAAAACTATTGTGAAATTTTCATGCAATTAGTAGAAAATATGTTACACAAACATATTCTTCAAACTTAGATCCTAGAAACTGTAAATAGGATGTTATATTTCATCTTCAGTTTTCAAAGAATATTGTCTGTCAACGAAGAAGATAATTTTCAGTTACCATCAACTTTTTTTGCACAATATTCTTGACATAAAGTAAATTTTAAAACATAGTTATTGTGAGTAAACATGCAATATTTTTGTTTTCATGTAGAAATAGAAGATAACCCGTCATGGAAAGCAGCAATGCCAAGCCATAGTGGGAACACAGATAGAAATGGAAAAACTTAGGTCACACACAAAACTATAGGAATTTCTAATATGTGAAGGAAATGAGTAAACTAAAAGAACAAAAACAAACTAGAGAGAATGGGCTCAAATACCTAATTGCAGATGATCCTTGTAGAAAGGAAAACTAATTCACAGTTTCTGTAAAGTTGTCTTTTGTCCTGGTGTGTTGAATTTTCATGGTTAAGCATTACCTGATAGAGTATACCAGTCTTTAAGCATCTATCTTCCTAATTTGCCTCTTCCTATTTGCCATCTGGACCACCTGCGGTATGAAGATTCCTGGGTACCATTGCTCATGCCTCATCTCCTAACATTTTTGGCTGTGTGAGTCTGACCCTGGGTAAGTGTAAATCTCCAACAAGATTTAATTTGTGCTTGTCATATCATAAAGGTAGAAGAAGCAGTTCTGGATTGCAGATTCAACCCAACCATCCCTGAAGGTTCTGGAAATTCCCACCACTGTTGGCATAGTGCTGAAGCATTCTACTATGGTACATGGCTTTCCAAATAGCTACTGGGAGGGGACAGGTAACCAACATTAAAACAAAACAAAACAAAACAAAAAACACCACGTCAACATTGAATATTGAGTAGAGAGATACAAGAGACAGGATGGAACCAGCAGTGATGAATCTGAAGCATTATGGCTCATATGGCCAGTGCAATAATGTTCATATTAGAGAACATGGGCTAAATTTTCTTGACTGGCTTAGTCAAGTACCACCTTGGATTAGTTTTTCATCTTTCTATATTTTACTTTCTTTTTCCCCTTATTCTTGTTGCAAGAATCTTGGGATTACAAATTTCCCTCTTCCTCTCTCTTTGCCAAAAATTTTAGCATATAAATTTTGTCTTAAAGTAGCAGAGCCTGGCTAAGACCACATGTGAAAAGAAAAACTAAATTGGGTAAGAAAAACTAAACTGGATTACCATAAATTACCAGTTTTGCCATATATTAATACGTGCAAGTCAATAAAATTCTCTGCAGTTAATAATGTTTGGAAAATATTGTGTAAAACAAGTGTAGTCAAGTTTCTTTACTTAATACTATTGATTTATATTGCTTTTTTTCCCCCTTCTTCAGAGCATCCAGCATCACTGAGACTAAAATATCTGCAATGCATCATGGAAAGAAGATTTAGAGAGGAGAAATGGTAGAAAACTTAAAGTTCCATAGAACCTAGGAAGGTAATATAAGAAAAACAGCCTGGTGGTGGCCTAAACTGGAGAGAGCTTGCACCAGCTGGACTGGAGTGCCTTCAGAGAATGGGTAGCATATGTGAATGTGGGTTCTGAGTTGCTTGACCTGCCAATACTTCAGGATATGCCAAAAATCTAGATTTGTTAAAAAACAAGGAATTATCTAATGTTAAAAGCAGTGACATCTGATTTTAATTTTTAAAAGTCGTTGCATGGTCCAAAGACAATAAGACTGTGAGCTGGGCCAGAGCCAATAGTTGACATCTGGTGAGGCTATTCTTTGAGTACTCTGATAAGTCCGCTGCCTTCTCAGCACTTTAGGCTGATGGAAAAAAAATAATAATAATAAATCAGAGAAATATTTCTTACTTTCAAGGAGCTCAGGAAGAGCAGGATTTTTTCTTATCATTCTGTATCTAGTTTGTATAGGTATATACAATATATTTTCTCAGATCATCCCAGAGTGGAAATCTATCTTAGAGGAAAATTTGATGTCCTTGTTCAGTCTGGAGCACAATTCTATGATGCGTCAGTTCTACTTCCTGGGTCATTAAACTGCTGGTAAGTTGCTTACTCCTTTTCATCCATTTTGAAATTAGTGTGAGGATTAGACAAATACATATACTTATATTTTATAACTAGATACATTCTTCGGTAAGTGGCTTTGTTTCACAGAAAGGATTTTTTTCAAATTAAGTTGAAAATATCATTTTCTCCAACTATTACTATCTAGGGAAGTATTGCAAAGATGATGATGATTATTGATAATACTTCTCAAAATCCTTCTACTTGTGATATGGTGGTATGTGGTGAGCAACACAAGAATTGAGTTACAGGGTTATTATGAGTTAGTTTCTATGTTGTTAGCTCATTCATGAATTAATTATTGCTACAACCAAAATATTTTATTGGAGTAATAATGAACATTGTGTTTCCACTACATAGCAGTCTAATGTGATGATCAGGGGTATGAGCACAACAGTTGGCAGAATTCTCAGATGGCTCCTATGATCTCCTGGTGTTACCATCATGATTATGTTATATAGCAAAAGGGATTTTGCAGATGTAACTGAGGCTACTAATCTGTTGAGATTAAGACAGAGAGATTATCCCAGTAGGCCTGACTGAATCCCATGAGCTCTTTAAAAGAAGAGTATTTTTTCAGGTTGTCAGCAGAAGACAAAGTCAGAGAGATCCAAAGCTCGAGAGAGGTCCACATGAGGGAGATTTTGTTTTATGGAGGGGACCTTAAAGTGGTTGTTTGCTGGGGCACCTGGGTGGCTTAGTCGGTTAAGCGTCCAACTTTCGCTTAGGTCATGATCTCGCGGTTCGTGGGTTCGGGCCCCGGGTCGGGCTCTGTGCTGACTGCCAGCTCAGAGCCTGGAGCCTGTTTCAGTCTGTGACCCCCTATCTCTCTGACCCTCCCCTGCTCACGCTGTCTCTCTCTATCTCTCCTAGAAATAAAACAAAAACAAAAACAAAAACAAAAAAAAAAAAAGTGGCTGTTTGGACCTAAGATCCAATCCTGGCTGACAGCCAGAAAAATAGAAAATGGGGGGCATTATCTTAGAACCATAAAGGAATTGAATTCTGACAATACATTAAGAAATGAAAAAATGAGGAATCTGCCTTATATTTATTTTTCTTATCTTATTACCTAAATAGGAGCACTGGTAAAACACTGAATATAATTGGTGATATTGGTGTCCTTGTCTTATTTCTAACTTAATTTTTTTCATTTTTCAAATTTTTTCTTAAACTAGGCTTTATGTCCAGCACAGAACCCAACATGGGCCCTGAACCCACAACCGGGGAATCAAACCCTGAGCTGAAATCAAGAGTCCGATGCTTAGGGCACCTAGGTGGCTCAGTTGGTTAAATGTCGGACTTCAGCTCAGGTCATGATCTCATTGTTTGCAAGTTTGAGCCCCACACCAGGCACTCTGCTGTCAGTACAGAGCCTGCTTGGGATCCTCTATCCCCATCTCTCACTGCCCCTCCCCAGCTCACACCTTCTCTCTCTCTCTCTCTCTCTCTCTCTCTCTCAAAAATAAA
This sequence comes from Proteles cristata cristata, assembly GCA_017311185.1. Classification (NCBI taxonomy): domain Eukaryota; kingdom Metazoa; phylum Chordata; class Mammalia; order Carnivora; family Hyaenidae; genus Proteles; species Proteles cristata. Next base: position 1,488,401 of record JAESUZ010004641.1, read on the forward strand.
TAAACATTAAAAAAAAATAGTGAGGGGGCGCCAGGGTGGCTCAGTCGGTTAAGCTTCTGACTTCAGCTCAGGTCATGATCTCGCTCTTCGTGGGTTCGAGCCCCGCATCGGGCTCTGTGCTGACAGCTAGCTCAGAGCCTGGATCCTGCTTCAGATTCTGTATCTCCCTCTCTCTCTCTGACCTTCTCCTGTTCATGCTGTCTCTATCTCTCTCTCAAAACTAATTAAAACAAACATATGATATTTGTCCTTCTCTGCCTGACTTATTTCGCTCAGCATAACACCCTCAAGGTCCATCCATGTTGCTACACATGGCCAGATTTCATTGTTTCTCATTGCCATGTAGTATTCCATGGTATAGAAACTAATTTGACAATAAACTATTTGTAAAAAAAAAAAAAACTAATTAAAACATTTAAAAAAACAAAAGAAAGAAAAAGTCAGATGCTTTACCCACTGAGCCACCAGGTTTCCTTTATTTCTGACTTTAATAGAAATGTTTCTAAGTTTCACCATTCTCCAGTATGCTTTTTGCAGGCTTCTTTTAAATAAACTTTACTAGCTTAAAAAAGCTCCTTTCTTCTCCTAGATTCTTAATAGGGAACTTTTTTCTTCTTAATTTTGTGGGAAAAATGTTTTATAATTAAGGATTATTCCTTGTTTCTTAAAGGTTTACAAAGTTTACTGTAAGACTCTTTGTGCCTAGTATCTTTTTGTAAGAAAGTTTAAATCACCAACTAAATTTATTAGTATAATCCTGTTTATATTTTCTATTTCTTTAGAAGTTAATTTGGCAGTTTAGATTTTTTTCAGAAAAAAATATCTATTACATGGAAGTTTTCAAGTATCTACATGGAATTGTTCCTGGCACTTTCTTATTAAAACACACACACACACACACACACACACACACACACACACACACACACACAAATAGTACTTCTGATTTTTGCTTCTAAATGTAAAGATCTTGGAAATTATCAATTCTTTTATTACAGTAAGGGGGAAAACTGAGGAAACTGAAAATCAGTGACCTCTCAGGGCCCAAGAAAGAACTGAGGTCACAGGGAAAACCATACCCCTGGGATATGGGAAGAGGGCTGAATACAAAGAAGCACCACTGAGACAACCTTCAGGGAATGGGAGCCATTGGGATCATAAACCAGTAGGAAGACTTAAATAGAAACTTGGAAGAATGGTTCCTGATGAAACGCCCAGAGTTCAAGAGACCCCAAAAACAGACCACCAGAGACCAGAGTCAAAGCCAATCGGCAAGGGTTGTTTATTTGCAGGTTCAACCCGGACCTCCGCGCACTCGTTGCTGGTGATGCTGAGAGGCCCCGAACAAAGTCTTTGCAGCCTTTTTATAGACAGGAGTAAACAAGTCCTGGGGAGGGACAGGAGATCTCTATGGTTACAGGTTTGTCATTGGTTGATATTTAAATGTGAACATATACCACATTTGATTGGTTCCTGCCATCAGGTTTTTGGTGGGATCCAATTACAACATTTACGATACCTTTGAATTCAACCAATCACAGAGCGAGCCTAGGGTCTTGTTCGGCGACTAACAGGTTAACTTTAACATTAGGTAACAGGGTCCTATCTATAGTTTCTATCTCCAGGCCTCTCCCTCAGTAATGTGGAGGGTGGTCGCTGGCCTTTCCTGATTGGGTGTTGCAAGGGTGGTTTCTCCTGCCTTGGGCAATGTGTAACTCCCTGATAGTTTCGGGGAAGCTGAAACTCAGCCTTAAGCAATGGTACAGAAGCAGAAGGAGCTAGTTAGGTTTTAGTTTCCCTTAGTGCAAGCACTTGTACAGAAGCAGAAAAGCTGGTTAAGTTTTTGGTTTAGTTTGTCTAGGCCCCTCACTCCAAGGAGCCGGCACCGATGCAAGTACAAAAGGGTCTTTATTACAAGCTTGAGCAGGGGCTCACCCGCCTACCGGTGTCGTGGCAGCAAGGTGAAGCCAAGAACAATAGCGAACAGGGTTTTTAAGGAGTAAGGGATGGGGCTGTTACAGTACGTGTAGCATCATCACATAAGCACCAATTACAATTACAGCTTCGACCATTCAGTGTCTGTGAGGTGTTCATTAATTTTGGTGGGACCCAATCATGACCTTTGAGAATCCTTTGAAAATGACCAATTGTGAGGTGAGTTCAAAGGGCCCACATGGGGTTCAGACAAGCAGTGAGAAATTGGCTAATTTGTATCTGCAGTTTCCAGCCTTGACTCAGACCATAAGAATGTTCCTATTTTTTTTTCTTTTTGATTAGCTGAACTGAGGGCGGTCTGAGGATGGCTTTAGCCTTGAACAGTCTGAGGCTTTTCCTGGGACTGGGACTGGGGCTACGTGCAGCCCGAGGTTTCTCTTAATGGAGGACTTAATTTTTGGCTCTTCACTGAGACTGGATGTGGGTTACAGGGGGGTAAAAAAGTTCTGCAGGATCTAGTGTTGTGGATGTTCACACTTTCATAGGTTTTACCTCCTGGAACTCCACCAGGTACTCACTGGGAAGAACAAAGGAAAAGCACCCTTAGTCATTGGCAGAAGAGGGGGATGTAAACATTTGAAATCTGTCTAGTGAGTTTCACATAACAAAGGCTTTTTCTCCTGTGAAAAAAGATTTCATCAGTCTTATCTCACCCAGTCTGCAGAAGGGCAATTAGCCACTGAGGACAACCGTACCTTGTCTCACCTCAGGGGAAGGAAAGAAAGAAAGAAACCTAAAGGGGAGTTCACAGCCCAGGGACGTAGGCCCACCAAAAAACTGAGATTTAATCATAATATTAAATAATTCCCTTCTCTACATCTTATCACCACATCAGCAGGACGCCTGTGTGATAACAGTTGGTCAGGCTGAAGACTCTATAATGTATGAATTCTATTTAAGAAGGACTTCTTAGAAATACCCAAGACAACAGGGGAGCTAAATGCCAAGATTGTCAGAGGAATTTGCCCCCTCTGCAATCTATAGCTTTAGCAACTATTAATCTCAGTTGACCAGATGAACATAAAACTTCACAGTAAGGTATCAATGTGTTTTCTGCTTTTTTGGAACACGTTGGGTATGAGTTAACTATGTTGTTCAAATCTTGTATAAGTTATAACTTAATTTTGTCTGCTGGGTCTAGAAGGCCTTGAAAAAGATGTATATAGGGGCACCTGGGTGGCTCAGTCAGTTAAGCGTCCAACTTCAGCTCAGGTCATGATCTCATGGCTCGTGAGTTCGAGCCCCACATTAGACTCTGTACTGACAGCTCCGGGCCTGAAGCCTGCTTCGGATTCTGTCTCCCTCTCTCTTTGCCCCTTCCCAACTCAAGCTCTGTCTTTCTCAAAAATAAATATTAACAACAAAAAAAAAGAAAAAGATGTATACAGACAATTTATATATCAGTGCTAAGACAGATACTCCAGAAAATAGAGTCCGAAGAGAGAACTAAAGAAGAAAGGGTGAGAGAAAAGAAATTGATGGAGGAAATATGAACTGAAGCTAATTGATGGGCTACCAAGATGGGCACTACTTCATGACAAGCTCCAAAGAGAAACAGCTCAATAGATATATCCACTCAATATATAGGATTCTTCTGGAATGGATATTCATTCATTCATTCATTCACTTATTTATTTTAAAGAAACCCATGAGAGCAAGTGCTTGTTATGGATTGAATTTTGTTCCCTCAAAATTCATATTTCATCCTAACACCCAGTGTGACTGCATTTGGAGAAAGGCCTTTAAGGAAGTAATTAAGGTCAGATGAGGTCATATAAGGCCCTAATTCTGATTGGTTTCATGTCCTTATAAGAAGAGGAAGAGGCACCATGGGCCTGTGTACACAGAGGAAAGGCCATGGAAACACAGAGAGAAGACACCTGTCTGCACACAAAAGAAGGAGTCCCGAGGACAACCAAAACCTGCTAACACCTTGGTCTTTAACTTCTAGCCTCTGAGTCTATGAAAAAATAAACTTGCTATTTCAGCCACCTAAGTGTATTCTGTTATGGCAGCCCTAGCTAACTAATATGGTAAAGGAGAATCTTCCAGGCTCCCATCTGTCTCTTTAATCTATCGGGTCCCAATACTAAAAGATTGCATCACCCCTTGGACAGAAGCTCGGGATAACGCACCTGATCTCCTTGGTACAGAGCTTCAACCAAGCCTAGAAATGTCATTAAAGCTGGAAACTCAAGGTGTGTACCTGTTTGGCTGAGATATGCAGGTGGCCAAAGATAAGTGGTTGGCACTTCCCAAACAATGTGAATATTTGGCATTGCATGTGGCAGTGTGTTATAGGAAGTGAACCACACTATAAATTTCAGTATATCCTTAAGATATGTGTCTCATATAGTAGGAGAAAGGGGAAGTTACTATGTGAACACAGAAGACCATCTTAACTGGAAGTCTTATAGATATTTATTCTCATTTGTCTTAAGTTTCATTCTACTTAAATGAATATATCTCTCATTTAGATATACAATAAATTCTTTGGATTATTTAGTTTTAACACTGTCATGTTAAAAGTGAGAGAACTCAGATTCACAAAAGTGATATTACTTGCTTAATTTGTTGATACTAAGGGGTTTGCTTTACCTAATTTGCCTTAGAATTTGGTTCTTAACCGATTGTAAAATCCAAGGGACTTCCATTATTCTGTGCTTATGCTCTATGAGCATATATTGATAAAAAAATAACATGAGATGTAGCATGAGAGGCTGTAAAGTTTCAAATGGCACACAAGTTGAACTATTTGCTTTTGTTTTCCAAATATGGTATCTTATAAAACAGAACTTGAACAGAATAAGGTGTTCAGTATAAAAGGTAAAGCTATGATGTTGACTTCAAAGTTAGCAGATGAAACCAATCGCTCCCTTACACTGAATTGTAAAAGGTCAGTTACCGGAGAGAAAAATACTAGCAGAGGCTTGCAGTTAGTGCAGCAATATTCAGCCAGCATTGGATAACCAAATTAATAAACTTGCCTTAGTAGCTGTCTTTTGTCATTTATTTTCCTGAAAAAGCATATCAAATTGCAGTCTTTTTAATTAAGAGAAAATAATATGATTATTTGAAAAATATGAGGATCAAGAAGAATAAGAAGATTATAAAGAGGAAACAATCATTACAAATTGAAACAGGAAAAATGTATCATGTTTTTAAAGCATCTAAGTTAACAATGTGAGTCTATGACACAATTCTGGGGACCTGTTCTTTAAAATAAAAGTAATCACCATCATTTAATGTATATTCAGTGTTTGAGTATATAACAGGAGCAAAATGACAAAAATCCACTCAGATTTGGTTCTTTACTTCCATTACAACTAGAAGCAAACATTCCTCTTTCCTGGCTTGATGCTGAGTGAATAGGTGATAGCCTGTACTTCATCCAGAATCATTCATATGTAATCAGTAGACACCATGCCTTATGTGACAGCTCTTCATTTAGTTTAATTTACTGTAACTCACATGTATTAATATCCTCGTAAGCTCCCTGGTGTCCCATTTCTGGCAGTGTGTGTGTCTGATTTTCTCTGTATGGGATTCCCTTGTGAAATATTTGGGAGCTCTATCACGGGAAGCATCAGGAAGGGAAGGATGCTGCTTGGAGGAGTAGTTTTTTATGTGGTCGACTAAGTAATCTGTTACTCAAAGGGTGATAAAAACCTGTAGTTTGGATAAATTGTTTTAACATTTATTGCAAAATTTATAATTGCATGAATTGCTGAAAGTAATACCATCAAATAGATGTAATAGTATTTGTTTTTCTTGCTGTATTTCATTCTTAAAGTTTACAAATATGTATTAAATTCATACTATGTGTAAATGGTATATGTTTATGGATCCAAAATGGATGGTTAGGAATTTCATTTTCACTAGAATGCATAAATAGATATCTCCCAGTAAAAACAACTGTGAATGCTTTATAAACTACTTATGGTTTATTTATTTGTTGTCTGTTTATTTATTTATCTACATTAGGATGGCTCATGTATTCTTACATGCAATAGACTGTATTCCGTTACTATAGTTACTTATGTTTGATGCTCAGTTTGTATCATATTTGTTTAGCGGGATTCTCTTAATTTCGGCTCTTGTGTCCTTTGGATTTTTCCCATCATTCTTTGAATATTTTCTTAGTGAAAGAAGTAAAGGATATTTCAGGTTTATTTTTTAGTTTTCATACCCTCAGCTCTGGAATTATTGTTTTCCTCAAAAAAGCTTTGCAACCTTTAGGTAGAAAAAGATACTTAGCAGCCAAGATCAGGGTGGTAGATGTGCTCATTGTTACCTGTATTATTGGTCCTTGGCTCTCTTAGTCGACAAAGAAAGGGCGTATGACATATATAACATCATTTATATATATATCTATTTATTTTTCTCTCTGTCTTAAAGGCCATGAGCTCATATTGATATTTCAAATTCCAAAGAGTGAGAAACTAGACTCATTACTCTCAATATGTTCATTCATTTGATCAAGCCTAGAACACACAGAATGTAGTTGCACAGCGGTAACTCATTACTACAAAAGGAATTCCATATTTGTTTACTGTTCTCTTTGCGGAATATATAAACCTTTCTTTCCCCCAGTTTTATTAAGAAACCATTGACATACATCACTGTATATGCTTACGGCATACACCGTGATGGTTTGATTTTCATACATTGTAAAATGATGACTGCAATAGATTCAGTTACCATCTATCTTCTCATATGGATACAATAGGAATACAAAAAAAGAAAAAAAATAAACATTTTCTCTTTGTGATGAGAAGTCTTAGGATATTTTCTCTTAACAGCTCTGTTTCCTATATATCATACAGAAGTGTTAGCTGTAGTCATCCTGTGTACATTATACTCTAGTACTTATCTTAAGCATTCATTTTCACAAAAGCAGACATTCGTGTAATCCCCACCCCCTAACAAGAATAGAACATTTTCCTCAGTCTCCTTCCTAGTTGTTCTCCTCTCGTGCCAAATTACTTTCCTGAATTTTTATCATGAATATACCACAATCTGTTTGTACATTCTCCTGTTGGTGGGCATTTGAATTATTTCCATTTTTTAAGCTATTTTGAACAAAGTTTCTACAAGTATTCTGGGGCAAAATTTTTGTAGACATATTTTCATTTCTCTTGGTAAATACCTAGGAATAGAATTATTGGATTATACAATGGGTACATGTTCAGCTTGGTAAGTAACGGCCAAACTTCTTTTGTAAGTTATCATTCCAGTTTACCTTCCCATATTCAATGTATGAATATTCCAGTTGCCCCACATCCTTGCTTAATGTTCGGTACTGTCAATCTTTTAAAATTTTATCCATTATAATTGATAAGATATAGAATTTCTCATTATTTTCATAATTTTTGTCTCCCTGATTTACAAGTAATGTTAATACCTCTCTTATGTTGTCCATGTGTACTGAAAGACCTGCATTCTTATATTTTTTGAGACTATTTCATTAATATTGATAAAGTCAAGGTTGTTAACTGTGTTTCTCATATCTTCTGTACCTTTACTGATTTTTCTCTCTACTTATTAAGTATTATTGATAAAGCAGAGTTAAAATATTCATGTTTATGTATTTCTTCTGCCAGTAATGTTAGGTTTTGCTCCTCGTGCTTTGAAGCTCTGTGGCTAATTCTATATACAATCTGCTATTATGTCTTCATGGCCATTTCTACCTTTTAATTCATGTTTCAGTTTGTATGCATAAATATAATCATGGTTATGTTTGTATTTTGGTATACATTATATGTTTGTTTTCAATTTGTTTTCTCCGTGTTTTTATCTTCTATTATGTCATTTCTGATCTACTTTGGACTATTTGAATACTTCACAGAATTATTTTTTTAATGCATCTGTTGACTATTTGGCTATATCTCTCTCTGTATATTTTCGATGATTATAATTAAGCAGGTCACATTACCTTTCCGTTTTATGTTATTTTTCCATATGTATGACTTCCATATATATTGAAAATCCCACAAACCAGTGTCCTAAGTTTTCTTTCAGCAGTCATATATATTTTAAATAACTTAGAAGAAGAATATTGTTTCATTGTTAAAGTTTATTTATTTAAGTAAATAGAGTGAGTGGGAGAGGAGTAGAGGGAGAGGGAGACAGAGAATCCCAAGTAGGTTCCACATCTTCAGGGTAGATGGGGCTTAGTGGGGCTCAAACTCACGAAACCGTGAGATCATGACCTGAGCTGAAATCAAGAGTCTGATACTTAACCAACTGAGCCACACAGGTGTCCAGAAGACTAAATGTACCCAGATACTTCTCATTTCATTTGTTTTCCTTCCATTCTTGAAGTTTTAAGTTTACTTCTAGTATCATTTTCCTTAAACCTGGGGAATTTTATCATTTTCTTTACAGAAGATATATTGGAAGGAAATTCTCTTAATTATCCTTCATTTATGATGACTTCATTTCACCATCATTTCACCATCATTTCTAAATAATTTACAGATATAAAATATTGGACTAATTTTTTTTTTCAGTATCTTAAATATATCTATCATTCCTTTGTCTTCTGGCCTGTGTGGTTTCTGATGAGCAGTCCACAGTCATTTAAAAATGTGTAAATCTCTAACATGCCTTTTTCTCTAATTGCTTCTTTTATTCTTTATTTTTGGTTTTCAGTTTTTTTGGTTATGTTGTACCTGAGCATCACTTCCTTAAGTTTATTCTAGTTAAATTTGCTGTGTTCGTTACATTTGCAATTGTATACCTTTGGTCAAACAAACAGTTTTTGGTTACCATTTTATCAAATATGTTTTCTGAATGAATCTCCTTCTTTCTGAGACAAATGCTACATCATTTGACATTGCCTCCCAAGTTTCTAAGGCTCTGTGACTTGATTTTTCAATTATTTTTTTTGGTCTTGAGCTCGCTTAACTTTCAATGATCTATTTTTAAGTTCCTGAACTCTGTCCTCTCTTATCTTGATCCTATCAAGTGAATACACTTTAATGGCAGATACTGTATTTTTTTAAAAATTTTTAAAAATGTTTTATTTATTTCTGAGAGAGAGAGAGAGGGAGAGAGAGAGACAGCGTGAGCAGGGGAGGGTCAGAGAGAGAGGGAGTCACAGACTCTGAAACAGGCTCCAGGCTCTGAGCTGGCAGTCAGCACAGAGCCTGACGCGGGTCTCGAACCCACAAACCGCGAGATCATGACCTAAGCGAAAGTCGGACGCTTAACCGACTAAGCCACCCAGGTGCCCCATATACTGTATTTTTTAGTACTAAATTTTTCATTTGCTTTTTTAAAATTTTTTTAAAAATGTTTTATTTATTTCTGAGAGAGAAAGAGAAAGAGAAGGCGTGAGCAGGGGAGGGTCAGAGAGAGAGGGAGACACAGAATCTGAAACAGGCTCCTGGCTCTGAGCTGCCAGCACAGAGCCTGACACGGGGCTCAAACCCACAAACCGGGAGATCATGACTTGAGCTGAAGTCGGATGTTTGATCCACTGAGCCACCCAGGCGCCCCTTTCATTTTCTTAAGATAGGTTTTATTTATCTGTATACTTCTACTTTTCCATTTCAAAGCCTCTTTATTTCAGGCAGTAAGGTAATAGCAATTGTTTTAATGTTCCAACATTTGGGCCGTTTTGAAGTTGACATCAATTATTTCCTTTGGAATTTGTCATAGTTTCCCTATAATCCCCAGGTAATTTCCCCTATTATCCCCAGGTAATTTGGGATTTATCTTGCAAATTTAAAAATTATGTTGAGTTTATGTCTCCTGTTATCTTGTGGAGAGTGTTGATTTTTATTTGTTTTAGTAGACAATCAACTTGGTCAGGTATAGACCTCAAATCTATGTCACCTTTTGTAGCCCAGTGTTTTTAATGTTAGTTCAATTTCCATAGCCTCTCCTAATGTCTCTGTTCTATCTTGCCCATGCTCCTCACAAGGCTTAGAGTCTAGGATTTGGGATGTGGTTAGTATTGTGATATAGTTCTCACCAAGTTCTGTGTTGCCGTGGTTTAATCTTGTGCCTATTTAGTTTGAAAAGACTATGGGACTTTTACTAGTTCATACAAAGAATTAGGATATATTTTTTCTCTAGATCATATCTCTGAAACTTTTCTCATACTATCCAGGAGTTTCAGTATCTCTGAAACTTTATCTCATACTAAAAGGTTCTCAGGAATCTTTTCTCTTGGTTCTCTAGCTAGAAAAACAAGGTTTCTCTCAGAAACTTAGTTTCTTACTGATACCTAGGTCCACACTCCTGGTGACTCTCACGACAAAACAGCATGAGCAAAAAAATGAACAGGGATTCCCCCCAAGTATTTGCTTTTCCTAGCACTCTGGGCATAAAAGTGAATTTTCTCTAAAAATGCTCCATCATTGTGATTATGCTATACATCATATCTGATGCTACCCTCAAAGCAGAGAGATGGGGAAAAATGGAAAGCCTTCCACAATTTTCAGTTCTTTATTTTTTTGATCACCCTTGCTAAGATTTTACACACACACACACACACACACACACACACACACAGAGTTGGCCGCAAAAATATTTTATATACTTATATTTATACATGTAGGCATAAATATTTTCAAAACAATGATTTGTTTATTTTCTGTTAACTTTTTGTTAATTTTCCTGGAGTTTTTTCTTTCAAAATGCTCTGCACTTACTTTTGTTTTAAAATAAGCAATGTTTTATACATTGTTAAAATACTGATATCCAGGTGCCTGGGTAGCTCAGTCGGTTAAGCGTGCTGACAGCTCAGAGCCTGGAGTCTGTTTCAGATTCTGTGTCTCCCTCTCTATCTGACCCTTCCCTGTTCATGCTGTCTCTCTCTCTCTCAGAAACAAAAAAACATTAAAAAAATTTAAAATATTGATATGGTATATTTAAATATTATTTATTTCAAAATATTTAGTTTTCCTTATAATTTTTCTTTGACTCATGGTTTATCCAGGTATATGTTGCTTAACTTCCACACTTGAAGTATTTTTAATATATTATGGTAATTTTTAGTTTAACTGTTTTCATATATATGAAATCATTATCATATTTGGATTTTTTATGATAATATATTTCTTTATGTTCTTGGATAGACTTATAATTGTTTTAAACATATTGTTAAATTTCACACTTGAGTCAGTTCTACGTTCATTTCTATTGGCTGCCTTTTCTATAGAAATTCTCTTGTGTATTTACATGTCTAGTCATTTATGAGTAATTATTGGGCATCTTAAATAATATACTGTAGGATCTCTGTACCTTGTCTTCTTTGGAGGGAATTGTTTTTTATCTGCTATGAAATTAGCTAGGCTAAACTCAAATTCAGTTCTCACTTACTGGAAAGAAGGTGAAACCCTGCTCAGAGTTTAGCTTTCCACTCTGCTATTTCACCTTGAGATCTTCCTCAAGTGTGCACAGCTTCCACGTCAGACAAGGATTTCAGGACCATTTATATGCAACTTTTATGACTTCTCCTTCTCTGGCTACCTCCTTCCTGGGATTTTGTTTTCTTTCTTTCTTTCTTTTTCTTCCTTCCTTCCTTGCTCCCTCCCTCCCTCCCTCTCTTCCTTCCTTCCTTCCTTCCTCCCTTCCTTCCTTCCTTCCTTCCTTCCTTTCTTTTGAGAGAAAGTGTACAAGTTGGGAGAAGAACAGAAGGAGAGAGAAAATTATAACCAGGCTCCATGCCCATCACCAAGCTTGATCTCATGACCCTGAGATGATGATGAACAGAAATCAAGAGTTGGCGGCTTAACTAACTGAGCCACACAGGTGCCCCTACTTAACTTTTTTGAGAATGTATTGTTTCTTGAGGACAAATCCTTTTAATATGTTGATAGACAAGTTCCCATTTTCTAAACTTATGTGAATTGTATGGTGGTGATAATATATTGCTTAACTATTGGCTAAACACACACACTAAGAGAAGTGAATTTTGCATAAGAGCAGGTAACATAAGTTATTTTATCGAAACATTTTACTGGGTCAAAATATTAGTTCTTTGTAATTTTCACATGTGCTGGGTCAAGTCAATGTATAATTTTTCCTATACACTTTCACTAGTAAGTTTATAATATAAGTATTTTATTATTACACTTCACATTATAATAAAACCCTTTATTTGTTTCATGTGTTGTTGTGTGTGTAACTTTCCATGAGTTATTTTCTTTAATGTGATTTTTTAAACAAATGGACAGAAATACACATACTTTGTAGCAATTTATAGCTCACCAATTCTATAATCAAAATGGCAACTGGACAGTTTCTTCACTCTTTAATAGCATATTTTGGTCTAAACAGGCTATTAGAAACTAAATTATATACAAGTTTGAATTCCAAAATTATAAAGAAGCTCTTTTTTTAGGTTTATTCATTTATTTTTGAGGGAGAGAGAAGGCACCCAAGTGGGGAGGAACAGAGAGAGAGAGAGGGAGACACAGAATCTGAAGCAGCCTCCAGGCTCTGAGCTATCAGTAGAGCACAACACAGGGCTTGAACTCATAAACTGTGAGATCATGACCTGACACTTAACTGACAGTAACTTCACATAAAGTTCTTAAAAATGTGACTTACTTATGTTAATTTTACTTAAGTATATTATAATTTAATATTCCTTGACATATTTTTCCTGAATTATTGTTTTTTAATTTATTTACTTAGTTTGAGAGACACAGACAGTGCATGTGGGGAGGAGCAGAGAGAAAGAGAGAGAGAGAGAGAGAGAGAGAGAGAATCCCAAACAGGTTCCACACTGTATCACAGAGCCTTAATCCACAAAGCCATGAGATCAGGACCTGAAGTGAAACCAAGAGTCAGACATTTAACCAACTGAGTCACCCACCTGCCCCTTCTTGAATTAATTTTTAATATCCAGTGACAAATCAGAGTTTTAAAACCATAGTTGGTACTAAAGTGATTAAATATTAAATGGACAACACCAAATTAATAGTCTTGATGTATAATTTTATTTCTGTATAATAAGTGATGAAATTTTCTGTAATAGATATTTTAGTTAGGATATGATTTATTTCAGAGCACTTGTATATATTTATATAAATTAACAGTACATTTCTGAAGCAAATGAAACTATTTTTAGATTTTTGTATTTATTTTGAATTAGCTATTAAGTAAGGAAATATTATTTTTTTAATTTGTTACATAGATCTCAGTCAATAACAACAAGTGATATGAGTAATTTTGAATTAATTAAAATTAATTAAAATAATTAGATTAGTCTGCCCATAAACCTCTGGCATTGGACATTATCATGATTATTAGACAGCTATAACCATTCACGGGGAAGACAGCACCATGTTTGAATCTAATGGTTAATCAGACAAAAATCAGACATTATTCTCATAATAGAGAAATTTAAAAAAAAGAAAAGAAAATATGCATAAAGCATGGCTATAGAGACTAAGAAATGTAAGTCCAGAAAGTGTTCTAAATATGCAAATTCTAAGTAAACTTTCATTGAATGAAAGACATAAACTTTTTGTAGTATTGAAACTCAATGGCTCAATTACGAACCTTAGAAAACCCAGATTCTAGATGTGTCTCCACCACCTACGAAGAATGTGTTCTCAATCACTTAAATATTTGAATTTAATCTGTAAAATAGGGGTACTAATATCTTTTCTCTCTTCCTCACAGTTATTGTAAGAAGCAAGTCAAATAGTTTTATACTTAAAAGCACTTTCTAAAAGTGCTAAGCAATATACAAAGATTGTTTTTATCTGTAGATATAGTCATTTTTACATATTCCTTTAAATTCTGTTCTTTTATTGTTTTAAGTGATTTGATACTTTTACCCTATTTTCCTTTGAATTTTATAAGAATATGGAAAAATATTCAAAGTTTTGCCATATGGCAGGATTTTATTATAAGAAAAGAAATAATGAGGTAAAAATAAAATATTGAAAGAAGAAACAAGCAGAAACAGCTATCCTTAGACTACACAGTTCTGATTTTTATCAATCAGCAAAGTTTTTATCTCCTATGTATTTATGAAACAAACTTATTTATTTCTGTTGTAAATGGAAAACATAGTCACGATATTTTGCCATTTCTAGTTAAAAAATGTAGTTTAGAGGGGCACATGGGTGGCTCAGTCTGTTAAGCATCCGACTTCGGCTCAGGTCATGATCTCACAGTTCTTGAGGTTAAGCCCTGCGTCAGGCCCTGTGCTGACAGCTCAGAGCCAGGAGCCTGCTTCAGATTCTGTCTCCCTGTCTCTCTGTCCCTCCCCCATGTGCAGTGTGCCTGTCTCAAAAAATGAATAAATGTTAAAAAAAATTTAAATGTGGTTTACTCTTTATTCCTTTCAATCTGGTCTAGGCTTTGCCCTAGTATAATGTGGAAATTACATTTTATGAATCACCCAGCCTAGTTATCAAGAAGTCTTGAGGCTTTCACTTTAATCCTTTTAAAATGTTGTTTTATGTCTTCCAAGTAGAAAATGGCATTATAACCTAGAGGGAGAATAGGAGACTTCATGGAGGAAACACAAATTCCAGATTAGCTAGTGAGGTTATTTTGAACATTCCATTTCTGCTGTCCCTTGAGTGACAGCACTTCCAAAAGACGAATTCTGTACCCAACCCTTAGCTTTGTGAGGATAATAAGTTATTAATGTTTAAAACCACTAAATTTTAAGATGTTCTTTTACACTATAGATATTTTACACTATAAAATTTTTACGGAGTAGGTAATATCTTGGCAAAACCTTATTTTCCCTATCTGTAGTTTTGACCACATTCTGACTAATGCAAAACCTTTTTGTATACTCAAATACAACTTTGACAGTGCTGTTGATTGTTGGTTCTCAGTTAAGTGATGCAAATTAGTAATGATTGAATAATAATCAGCAGTAGTTGTCCAATTCTGTGTATATATTTTCAGATTGAGTCTTGCTGATAAAATAACTATTTCTATTTCCTCCTTCAAGAAGAATAAGGGTCATTGTATATACATAGATTTTTGCTCCCAGTAAAAGATTTTTGCTTTGTGTTCCCTTCTATGTGGGGTTCTGGTCCCAATCCTGTTACAGCTGTTAGAGATTATATCCCATCTCTCCTTTACTAAACTTTGTAGTGCAATCAATGCATTTCTTAGATGTTTAATTATTATGTTGAGTTTATACCATCACAGATGTTTAAGGTGAGAGGAGTGTGCATTGAATAAAACACAGTACTTTAAATTGGGGGAAGTTTTTAAAAAAATCTACACTTAATGGACTTATTGGCATTACTGCTATGTTTGGATTTGATATTTTATTATAGTAATCACTATATTTAAAAAATTTTTAATATTTATTTATTTTTGAGAGAAAGAGACAAAGCGTCAGCAGGAGAAGGGCAGAGAGCGAGGTAGACACAGAATCGGAAGCAGGCTCCAGGCTCTGAGCTGTGAGCACAGAGCCTCATGTGGGGCTTGAATCCATGAGGGATGAGATCATGACCTGAGCTGAAGTCAGATGCTTAACAGACTAAACCACCCAGGTGGCCCATTAATCACTATTATTCTATAACAAAGATATAAAACTACAAGAAGATATTTGTGTGTTTTTTTTTAACAAAAGTGCAGTAGAATGGTATTAGGAGGTAAAATTCTCATGGAATAACTCTCTGGTCAGTTTCTATAATAAATGACAATAAGAAGTAGACAGAATTGAAATAATATCCTGTGACTAAATGGATCCATTTCTTTTTTGCTAAATATTCATTTCCCAAGGATTAAGTAAATCACCTGTGTATTCTATCTTAAGGTTCCAAATTTTCCCATTTGCCAAGATTTAAATTTGTAACCTTTCTAATGATACTTGGGGATGAATGATGGCTCTTGAGAGAAGTTATTATGCCACACTGAAAAATAAGCCCAAATTTGGAGAAGAGAAGAAAAGCACATACTTGAACAAGAATGCTATGCTTTGCTTGCCTCCAGTCTTTTTCCCTTTCATTTCAATGTCAACAATTATAATTTACCACTTAGGGCATCTCAATCAGATGATGCCTGTAGTTCAAGTCATACTTAGGAAGTACAGTATGAGAAAAATCTTAACATCCTCATTTTTGACACTTAATATATTCTTCAAGAAGGATTTCTTTTAAGTTTGTTCATTAATTTTGAGAGAGAGAGAAACAGACCACAAGAGGGGAAGAGAGGCAGAGAGAAAGGTTGAGAGAGAATCCCAAACTGGCTCCATGTTGTCAATGCAGAGCCCAGTACAGAGCTCAATCCCACCAACTATGAGATCATGATCTGAGCTGAAATCAAGAGTCAGACACTAAACCAAATGGGCCACCCAAGTGTCCAAAGAAGGACGTTTTAAAAACTACTTTTAGAATAACAAGCTCTTTGGGGTTCTGGATCCAATTTCAATATGGGTGTGTGGGGGAGGGTGGTTCCCCCATACCACCCAGCAATTCTTCAGACATCAGCTGGATGTCATACAATTTAACTTAATTCTGGCACTATCTACCCAGAGACCACATCAGATACCACAGGTTAAGGGTTGGGTCTTACACTGCTGGCCCCTCCCTACCACACATGCACATCAGATGCCAATTGCAAGCCAAGGTTGTTACCTGTGCTTCTGACCAATTGGCTATAAAACATAGGTTCCCATGACCTACCCTTGAGTTTGATTAATTAGTTAAAGCAATTCCTATAGAGAAACATTTTATTTACTAGATTACAGGTTTATTATAAAAGGATATAACTCAGGAATAGCTGGATGGAAGAGATGTATTGGGCTAGGTAAGGGGAAGGGCACTGAGCTTCCCTGCCCTGTCCGTGTACCACACTCTCTGAGCACCTCCATTTGTTCCCCAGTTTGGCAGCTCTCTGAACACGCTCCTTCTGAGTTTTTATGGAAATTTTGTTATAGAGGCATGATCACTTAAATCATAGGGCATTGACAATTGATTCAACCTCCAGTCCCCTTTTTCCCACTCCAGAGGTTTAGGATGGATTGAAAGCTCCAACCTTCTAACATCATGACTGTTTCTTCCAGCAACCAGCCCCCCCTCCATAGGTGTGATTAATAGTCACCTCATTGACATAACAGAAGGACACCATTGTTGTTTTTATCACTGGGAAACTCAAAGAGTTTTTGGAGCTCTGTGCCAGAAATGGGTACAAAGACTAAATATATATTTCTTACTATAAATCACAATAGGATAAAAACATCTCTCTCCAGTGTTTCTTTTCAATGGTTATGTTAAGATAGATTGGCTTGATTGGTCATTAATTAATGTCTGATGCAATGTGGCCAAACTGAAAGAAGTTTCAAAGTGCCTCAGTTTGAGTTTCATACCATCCACACTCCAATTATTTCACAATAATTTGAAAGAATAATGCCTTCCATTTGGGAAAAGAAAAAATTACATTATGCAAATATAAACTTAAATAGATATAAACATTATTAAGTTTCTGTATAAATATGGATGAAGCAGTCCACTTGACTACAAGCATTAGTAAAAATTCAGCTGCCTTGTGTTGAGTGGATAATGAAACCAGGAAAGAAGAATGTCCAGTTGAGTTAATTGCACTAAAATCTTGATAAACTGCCTTAATTTCTAATGAAAGTTGGAACTGGATACTAACATTGATCCTTGACTTTGATGTCATTTCAAAGCCAAATATTTCTGAACATTTCTGTACCATCTTATTGAATATACTGCCGATAGGTTCCCCTACACCCATCTTTTTAATATTTTCATTACTTTATCTTCTCCACAATGTCATAGAGTTGGAATCAAACAGTAGGTAATCTTTGGCTTCTTCTTCTTAGTAATATGCATCTAAGTTTCCTTCTTGTCTTTCATGATTACAGAGATAGCTCATTTCTCTTTTTGCTTCAAATAATATCCCATTGCCTCAATATGCCACAATTTATTTATCCGTTCACTTTCCGAAGGATACCTTGGTTGCTTCCAAGTTTCAGCAATTACAAACAAAACTGCTAAAAGCATCAGTGTGCAGGGTTTTGTGTGAACTTAAATTTTCAAGTCCTTTGGGTAAAAAAAAAAAATCAAAAACCAAGAGCACAATTGGTTCATTGTATGGTAGGAGTATGTTTAGTTTTGTGATAAACCACCTGTCTTCCAAAGTGAGGATGACATTTTGCCTTCCTACCAGCAATGAATGAAAGTTTCTATTATGCCATATCCCTGTCAGCGTCTGATGTTGCCTGTATTTTGAATTGTGGCTATTCTAGTTGACCTATACTGGTATCCATTGCTATTTTAATTTGCATTTCCCTGATGACATATGATTTAGAATATCTTTTCATATGTTTATTTTCATCTGTATATCTTCATGGTGAGGTGTCTGTTAAGATCTTTGACCTATTTTTAATTGGTTTATTTATTTTCTTATTGAGTTCTAAGAATTCATTATACATTTTGGATAATGGTCTTTTCACGGATGTGTCTTTTGCAAATATTTCTCCCAATTTGTGGCTTGTCTTCTCACTGTCTTGACAGGGCCTTATAGAGAGCAGAAGTTTTTAATTTCAATGAAGCCCAGCTTATCAATGATTTCTAAAATGTTGTTATTATACCCAGGTTCACTTATGTTCTTCCTATATTATCTTCTAAGAGTGTTATAGTTTTGTGTTTTACAGTTAAGCCTATGATCTATTATTTTTATTTTTTTGAAAAAGAAAGAGAAAGAGAGAGAGAGAGAGAGAGAAAGAGAGAGAGAATGAGCAGGGGAGGGGCAGAGAGAAGGAGAGAGAGAATTCTAAGCAGGCCCTATGCTAGGCTTGAACTCACAAACCATGAGATCATGACCTGAGCCGAAATCAAGAATTAGACAGTCAACTGCCTGAGGCCACCCAGGCGCCCAACCTGTGATCTAACTTTAGTTAATTTTTGAAAGGTATAATAAAGTCTCTATCTACATTTACTTTTTTTTTTTTATGGATGTCCAGTTGCTTACAGTACCATTTGTTGAAAAGTCTATCTTTGCTCCATTGTATTACCTTTTTTCATTTTCTCAAAGATCAGTTGAATGTATTTACTTGGGACTGTTTCTGAGATCTGTATTTTATTTCATTGATCTGTTTGTCTATTCTTTAGCCAATTCCATGCTGTCCTGATTAGTATACCTTTATAATAAGTCATGTAGCATCAATCTTCCAACTCTGTTCTTCTTCAATACTATGTTGGTTATTCTGTATGTTTTCCATCTCCATGTAAACATGGTATATCTTTTTATGTTTGTCTTAGGATAGATTCTCTTTTGTTAACTATTCCAAACAAATTAAATCTGTCATTGACGTATCAAAATTTTCCCTATGTATACTACACATTCTGAATGCTTAAGACTATTCTTTTTAAACCTTGAATTTTGGCTCACTTTTTCACTATTTCTTCATTTGTTTTGACCTAACTCAGCAGGGTACACTTCCACATGAGTAAAGTTTTAAAGAAGGACTTGACGTTTTTTCTGATCCCCTCTCCCTGTTTTTTTCTTCCTCTTACAGCCCCTCGTCTCTTATTCTTTGAGAGGGAGACCCTTTCATACTTTTTAAGTAATATCAAAATGTTGTAAAGATTATAAACACATGGAGAAAAGTAGGAAGGAAAAATAGCTGCAATGATTAAATATTAAAGATTAAAAGTAATTCTTTACTTTTATTTCCAAATTTCAAGTAACTGCTTTGTGTTTCCTCAGAATTCTAGTCACTAAATTGAAATGTGGAAAATGCAATAGTTGAAACATTCAGAATCTATTATAGCTTCCAGGCCAACTGCTATAGGTTAATTCCATCAACATGATTATCTTTATGAAAATAAAACTTATTTCTCTATGTAAATTTATTTTAGAGTAGAAATTCTAAATTATTGAATTATATTTATGGTGTTAAATTGATTTAGAAATGAATTATGAATTAAGTGCATAAATTAGTTTCTATGAGATCACTGTAGTAAATTTTGCTTCTATATTTTCATAACTAAAATTTGCAGTATAACTACTATAGACAACAGTCAGTGAATCTCAGCTTCATCAAACTAGAGGTTGGTAGTTCTTCAAATGAGGGATTATATTTAGAAATTTATTTGCCTTCTGAACCATCAGGGTAAAGTTGATCGGCCTTCAGGCCTGGGATCTTGGGTCAGGCCATTGATAAAGTTCAGTGGCTAAGAAAGAGGACAGTGATCACTATTTATAATTTGTTTTCTGATAATTTTATCATGCACATGTACTCAGAGGCCATGGGTTGCAGTTCTTAAATTGAAACAAATGAATAAAAATATGTAAAACTGATTCTGTCAATTTTCAAAGACTAAGATATTTGCTATAGTCATTTAAATGAGTATGACTTCATGCATTTACTATAAAGTACAGCTGGACAATAACAAAATATCACCCTGTGTGTTCCCCTTTATGAACTTTCAGATATGAATATTTATAAAAATGATATTGATGAAGAATTTCAAGTCAACACAAAATATAAAAGGTAACTCTTTGCATGTGAATTTGTTTCAGAATTGTTCATTGCAATTTCCTTTTGTTTCTTAATGACTAAGAATTTTAACAAGAAATTTATGTCTTTTATATGCATAATATTCTATCTAAAATAGATATATTTGTTTCTAGATATGTCATTGGCAAGTATTCTCTTATTATTTATCAAATCTCTTTATTGGTAAATTCTGCCAAGATTTTATTGGGACCACAAGGCTGGGTTTGGTTTTCTTTTGTTTCGTTTTGGCAATTTGATTGATATACAGAAAGTCTATATTGAATTTCCTATTGTTTTCTCAGCAAATTGTTTTAGGGCCATTCTTAATGCCTTGAAAAACACAGTATATAGATACAGTTTAAAATAATATTTTGCTAAAAAACAACTATAAACAAAAGGTTTTGTCTGCATACATAAGCATTAATTAAATCAACGCTCATAAAATAATAGATTAAATTAATTCTGAAAATGCTTTTATTTTAATTTGTATTTTCTTCTGCTTGATTTTTATGGGACCCTGTACCAAGAGGGAAAACAGGGTCATTTCAAATGATGATGATTGTATAACCTCTGTCTAATCAAAATGGGATCACAAGAAGACTGGAGAGTGGAAAGGTAGCTGTTTCTAACGTGGCTCTGCAATTCAGAGGACATAGGAAGGAGAGCTTCCTTTGGAATTTTGTTCTTGAAAAGCTGAAAGTAGGTAGCAGCACACAGGAAATAATAAACAATCTTCAGAGTATGTATGTGGTAACATAGGTCGATATTTGCTGTCGAGTCTCAGGGACATCCATTACTGGGGTCACTCATTGCCATGTTCCTTATATTTTCATAAGGATAGATCTATAGCTGACCTAAATAAATGTGATGTTTAAATGGTTAATTTTTAATGCAATTTTATTAATTTATTTTTTTAAGTTTATTTATTTAGAGAGTGAGAGTGTGAGTGGGGGAGGGGCAGAAAGAAAGGCAGAGAGAGAGAAAATCCCAAGCAGGCTCCGCACTGTCAGTGCAGAGCCCAATGTGGGGCTCCAACTCACAGACTGTGAGATCATGACCTGAGCAGAAGTCAGGAGTCAGACGCTTAACTGACTGAGCCACCCAGGCACCCCAAAAAATTCAATTTTAAAAGATGCCTATTAAAATGTTTATTTTCATGTAGAAGATGATCACTTGATTGGGGATGAGGTATTGATTCCTCTCTCACATTAACACATAAACTAAACTTAGAAATGACTAATTGGTTAAGTGTTATTTTTAAAAAAAGTGGTGTTATGAGGAAATGAGTGGATCACATTTGATCACATGAGGTGGTCAGTTTTACTTGGCATAAAGATCCACAGTAAGATAGACTGCTGTGTACACAAACAGAATTTGATGTGATCACTGTTAGTGGGGAGGCTGAATCAAATGTCAAAAATAGAGACATTAGAATTGGACTATGTTTATTCCAACTTTGGCTATAGCTCTAGTTCTGTACTAACTATGGGGAGGTTACTTAAATTCTCCAAACCCCAATTTCCTCATGTACAGATTTGAACTAATAAAGGAGTTGGTGTGAGGATTAAAATAGATTGTGTGCATAAAAGCCTTAGAATAGTGGCTGGCATATTAAGTATCCAATAGATATGGTGAGTGGGATTTAACATACTGTAGGATAGATTGTTTCTATGCTCACTGTATAGAGATATTTTACAGATATTAGCTGGAAGTTAATGTTAGTTCTGTCTTCAAACATAAGTTCTCCCTCAAGGGGAAGCAATATTTTCCATGGACCTTACGAATAGCTGATTCTGTAAAGTGATCAAGTGGCCCATAAGCTATACCTTGGTGGCAGCTGCTAGATTCACTTGCCACACTTTCATATATCCAGCTGGTGAGGAGACAATGAGCCCAAATGAAAATGCAAAGCTTATGACTCACGTAGCAGAAACTTTCAGCTGTATTCTGAAATGGAGGCAAGGTAGAACTACATGTTAGTGAATCTAGGAATAGGGATGAGAAATAGTCTTGTGGAAATCTCCTATAAAATATAGATGAGAAATTGTAGGCAAGAGTGATTTATCAGGATGTTTGCCCTTGGTCTAGGAGGAATTGCAGGGCATTCATTCCACCAAAACTGTGGTCAAGCATTGCCTATGTGACCTATGTGGTGATATGTAAAGTCTCCAGGATACCATAGCAGACCTATGTCACTACAAAGCCAGTTAGATTAAGAAGAGAACCAAAAGTTGGGGGGTGTTATTGGCCTGATTCAGTTTCCTTAAGAGTTTCCCTACTTAGATGTCCATTGTTGTAAACACAGTATTATGGTGACAGTGCTAAGAGATGGTGTTTCCAGAGTCCTAAATGACTCATGAGGGTTTTTACATGGATTTTGTTAATTCATATGCATCATAGTCTCTCTGTTTCAGGGTTGATGCAAAATCTAGCCAAGAATGACGGTGTGGTAAAGAGGAAAAATAAAAAAAATGAATAGGTTAGACAAGCAGCTCAAAGTGTTAGGGAAAAACACACCAATTTTCTCTGGACTTGGTGATCCTTTACAGAATTTATTTATTTTTGATTAGAAAAAGTTTATAACTGAAGATCAAGATTGAATCAGGACTCCTTCTAGAATACATCTTAAGTTAGGTTATTTTTGATGCAACACAGTTTATCAGAGAATCCTAGCTATAAATAATGCAATTTTACTCAGCATGCTCCCTCTGCATATTTTTCTCTAGGACTTGAGATTAAATAGGTACATGGGGATTTGAAGGAAATTTTCACTGGGAGCATAAATACAACAAAATGAGATGCCTCAAAAATTGATAAGCGTCTCTGTAGGATTGAGTGTCTTTCCTTCCCCTCCTCAAAACATGTATTCCATCAATACTAAAATACTACAGTTTTCTTTTTTTCAACTATTTATTTATTTATTTATTTAGTGAGAGAGAGAGACAGAGAGGGAGAGAGAATGAGTGGGGAGGAGCAGAGAGAGAGAGAGAGGGCAAGAGAGAATCCCAAACAGGCTTCATGCTGTCAGCAAAGAGCCTGATTAGGGTGGGGTGGGGTGGAGAGGGGTTTCAAACCCATGAACCGTGAGACTGTGACCTGAGTGGAAACCAAGAGTCTGACATTTAACCAACTGAGCCCCCCAGGTGCCCAAATGCTATAGTTTCCTGATATGTACACTTTCACACACTTCTGGGCATGCTACTCTTTCTGTTCAGAATTAACCTTTTCCCAAATCCTATATATCTGATGAATGCTTATTTATCATTTAGAATTATCTTAAATCCATTAAGTATGTTCTTTTCTGCTTTCTCGTCAGATAATTCTCACTCTCTTGTGCTTCGTATGTATTTGTGTTACATGTTTATAACACTAAACTATGTTATTTCCCTTTACATATTTGTATGTGGTTATTAACTGTAAAATCTTTGAGTCCCAGTTCATGGGTCATGGTTTTGCATCTTGGAATAGAATTCTATAAGTTTTGGTTCCACTGAATTGAGTTGCATTTAATTAAATATATTGGTTGTGTATTTTTCTACAAAACCATCCACACTCTTCTCTCAATTTCCTTCTGGCCAATGACAGGTATTTGAGAGATGGATATGTTTAAGTACACAGTCTTTTGAAATGGAGAACAATGTTAAATGGCACAAAGCCATTGCAATGGTACAATTAGAACCATAGAAGACTAATACTCAAACCAACAATCTCACCATCTTTAGGGCTTTAGTGAAGTCAGAAGTAAATTTTCTCTTTCTGACCTGTGGTTTCTTTCCAGACTTCTAGGAAACAGAAACTATTAAATTATAGTAAATTATTATTGGTAAAGTTATTCAACTATTTAGTGGAGAAAGTAAAACTAATATGAAAGAAATATGATGTATTTTAAAGTCATAAAACAATTCAAAAATTTACAGCAACTAGAGTAAGACTGAAAATAATTAAAATCATCAACGATTTCAAAGGAATTTCATAATATGTATTTATTTTTCAATTTCATAGTGAAGTCATTTAGTGTAAAATGTTTATAAGTTCATATTATCCTGTAATTTGAGTTAGTAATAAACTGTCCTAAAAAGTCACATGAATAAAGATTATGGACTTTCTTTGTTCTAAGAGATACTTTCAAAGAAATATGACTTTTTACTCGTTTATCAAGAAAATAAACAATTATCTCATAATAGGGCTTTGGTGCAGTTAAGATTTTATGTTCTGTATTTTACTTCATTGTTGTCACTGTAGCAATAAATTCAAAGATAGTGTTTTTTCTTAAGTTTATTTATTTATTTTGAGAAAGAGAGAGCGAGATCATGAGCAGGGGAGAGGCAGAGAGAATCCCAAGCAGGCTCCACACTATGACTATGGAGCCTAATGTGGAGGTCGAACTCAAGAACCATGAGATCATAACCTGGGCCAAAACCAAGAGTCAGATGCTTAACCGAGGCACCCAGGTGCCCCAAAGATGGAGTTTATAATTTAGACTGGTAGTTTTTTTCTCAGGTGGATCATTTAGCCTAGCAGATAATGCGACCTTCACCAAGGTTTTCTGAATTTGTCAGATAATAACAATCACCTGAAATTACTTGTTATGCATGTAGTTTATCACCTCACCAAGATAAGACTTCATGACACAAATTCTTTTGTTTTATTTTTTAAAAGTTTTTTGTTTATTATTTATATTTGAGAGAGAGACCAAGACAGAGCATGAGTGGGGGGAGAAGCAGAGAGAGAGGGAAACACAGAATCTGAAGCAGGCTCCAGTCTCTGAGCTGCCAGCACAGAGCCCAATGCAGGGCTTGAACTCACCAACTATGAGATCATGACCTGAGCTGAAGTTGGACGCTTGACCGAGCCACCCAGGGGCCCTGCCAAAAATTCTTTTAATATGGAGCCCCGGTGATTTTTAGGTCTCAACATACTTGGACAGCTGCATCTCTACACTATCTCAGTGAATGAAACATTTTGGAACTTTTGCAGGTCTTTTTGGTCATTAATCACCCTCTTTCCCCTTGAAAGTTTACCACTAGTCTGTTTTCTAAGGATGAACCAAAAAGAACTACCTGAATGCTCCTGTTTTCCTTTGTCCATACTGTTTTCTGTGCTTTCAGTCCTGTGGTCTATACATTCCCTCACTTGGCTGATCACATTTGCTGTCTGAGACATATCTAGGGTCCTCTAGGCATATTTCCTTGACGTGCTGTGCCTTATCTCTACCACGAAATGCAGCATACTCCATTGCATCCCTATATTTTATTTTTAACTTTTTAAAGTGTTTATTTATTTTTGAGAAAGAGAGAGAGAAAGCATGGAAGGGGCATAGAGTAGGAGACAGAGGATCTGAAGAAGGTTTAGCACTGACAGCAGAGAGCCCAATTTGGGGCTCAAACTCACAAACTGAACTCACAAACTGTGATATCATGACCTGAGCCAAAGTCGGATGCTTAATCGACTGAGCCACCCAGGCAACTTTGTATTCTTTTATTTTAAATCTCCCCAACTATGGGGCACCTGGGTGGCTCAGTCGGTTAAGCATCTGACTTCAGCTCAGGTCATGATCTTACAGCTCGTGGGTTTGAGGTCATGATCTCATGGTTCTTGGGTTTGAGCCCCACATCAGGCTCTGTGCTGACAGCTCAGTATTTTTAGAAATGTTAATATACATAAAACATGAATACATAGATATAGACATCATACATATTCATACATACACAAATATACAAATATCCCTATATATACATTTGTTTTTGTGTATAATTTTATACCATTAAGATAATACTGTATTTATATCTTGGAGAAAATTTCATATTAGCTTATATAAATCCACCTCATTTTTTAATTGGCTATTCCATTTCATGTATGCATTATGATATAGTTACTTAATCCCCTTTTACCGAGTATTTGGGTTGTTTTCATTTTTTCTCATTACAAACAGTACTGCAATGAAGTTTCTTGCATATAAATGTTTGAGCAGTTTGTTTTTACGAAGGATTTAGTATAGATATTTCTCAATTAATTTTGAGAAAGATTGTTGCAATTTGTATTTCCATAAAGAAGAGACTGTTTCTCCACACTCTCATTAATTTTGACTTAGCATTTCTGATCATAGGGCTGTCTGTTCTCATATAATTTGTGTATGTATGTGAGTCCTCGTATGTGTGTCCCAGTACTTCATTCAACTTGTATTACTCCCACCCAAGTGCTTTCTCTGGTGGAGCTGCACTTGATGAGAAGCCCTGAAATGAGGTGGATTACAGGTTTTGTGTATGCGCTGCATTTTAGCATATCTCACCTACCTTTATGCAATTCTAAAATGATAAAGGTAAACTGGACACAACTTTTAGTTATCCTGGATTTTGATAATTTTTTAACATTGAGGGTTACATGTATCTGAACATATTAGATCAGTTGCCGTTAGATACCACTTATCTCTATTGCAAAGTTTAGCATCTTATTTTTACCAGCCTGCTTTTAAAAATATGTTTTAAAATTTTACATCTCACGATATTGATGCTCACCTACTAGCTTTCTTTAAATTATCATGGAAAGGGATATTTATGTTGGTTAACTTTTGCATGGGTGTCTCTCTCTTTCCTTCTTTCTTCTTTCTCTCTCTCTGTCTAAGGAAGGCAGGAATAGAAAGTAAGAGGAGACAGGTAATTGACCCCTTGACCAACTCATTCTGTTTGGTGAAGTTGAACCACATTGCCCTTGTGAGGTTTACAGTAAAAAGCCGAGCAGAGGTCTGGAGTGTAGGGACTAACAGTGTTAGGATCAAAGGCCTAATTGTCTGTTTTCTTGAAGTTGGGTTATTGGCAGCTGCCATTACACCATCCGTGCTGCTGTCACCCAACACAGCCAACCAGCATGCACTAATTGCAGTGGCCTTTTCATCAAGTAAGATCATCCCACTAAACACAAAGAGCTGTCTTTCCATTAGCACAGACAGTAGCCAGCTAGATCAGCTGGGTTCCTTGAGTATGATTGGACTGTCATATTGTTATGATTTGTTCAAGTTTAGAGCATTTAGCAGATACCCTTTGCACCTCTCTTTGTACCTGAATACTATAACCTGCCTGCCCCTATCATTTAAGAGGGTACTATAGCTTTTCAAAGTTCAGCAACGCACAATTGCAGGCAGGCAACTGGTTTCTGACAAGAGATCAATACTGTCCTTCCAAACGCTGGAGTCAAGCTGCTGGGTCTGTCAGAGGGATGTGTGCTGTAATTGGATCATGGATGCGGCGAGTCATCTGAGTTTCCCTTCAGCTCTGTCACAGCTGTCAGATGTCATCCCTTTGTACAGCTGTCACTGCGGGAGGGTTGGGGCTCTCTCTCCGTTCTAACCCAATGCAAATGTCCACTTAGCAGATGAATATTGAAGATATTAGACACTTCTTTATGCCTTTATGCAAAATAAAGATCTGTGTCATCTGTGAATTTCATGGAAATAAGTTGCAATTTATTCACTGTAAGAAAAGTGAAGTGAAGCCTGTAAAAATGAGAAATTATTTGGTTCAGCCTATTAAAAAAAGGAATATTTTACAGAATAAACAACAATATGCAGATATTCTTCTTGAGATGGGAAAACTAATAGTGTGAAGCATTTAAATGGTCACCTTAGATTTGGAAGATATTTAAAAATATACATGTACTGTTTACTTCATCCATATTCTTAGAAAAAGGGCAAGTCTTGAAAAGACTTAGGTCTTTTCAAATCATTGAAATTTATGGAAACATATAAACTCAGTGTCTCTTAATGGAGCAGTATGATGAGATTTAAGGAATATAGTTATGTTTAGAATCAGCTCAAGGCATCTCAACAAAGTTTTTAAGACAGAGAGGGCAATCTCAGTGAAAATGAGTATGATGTTTTGGCCACAAAATCCTCTTTTTCTAAATCATTACAACTGAAATAGGAGGACATGTCCATCGTGGGCAAGATAATTACATAACTAGCGAGAGACTGCTATTAATTTCAGTGACTTTTGCTTTTGTTTAAATTACAAAGAATGTTCAGATAGAAATGCATTTTATTTTACTGTACCTGTACTTAGAACACTATATATTCAGAAAATGATGAATAGTTAACTCCTGGAATTGTATAACTCGAGTCATGTACACTCGCAACCTATAGTTAAAAAAAAAAGAGAGATGTCACTAATGCGACTTTGGCAATTATCATCTTAATTCAGAAACTTTCATGCTTTTGAGATGGGACCATGAATTTCCTTGGCCTAGCCCAGAATAAAGTACAATCTTCATTTTTTTTCACCATTTTTTTTCTGTCTCTCTAAGCTGAATGTCAGAATCATTTTTGGATGGCCGACAGAGTAATTTTTGATCTGGGTGGCTGACTTCCTTTTTCTTGAGGTCCAGACCACACACCACCTTCTCTGTCAAACAGGCAGCTTGCACTAGCCCCACTGACAGAGTAACATGAACCTTATTTTCCAATATCTAACCTTCACATCCTGTCATCCACCAGGGGAATAACCCTGGGTCAGCCCCTCAGAATATCCCAAGGTTTTGCTTCCATCTGGCACAATGGAGTGACCTCCCCTCATCTGACGGGGCTCAAGTTTTTTGGAACCTAAAATTAGTGACTGCCAAAAATCAAAACATGTACCTTTGGTCTACATTGTGGGGTGGGGCAGTGGGAAGAGAGGGAACCAGCAAAAGGAAAACACACTCACTGTTTTCATTTAAAAGGCAATGTGTTTGAAATAATTATAACATATGCTAATAAGGAAGTCACTTCTCCCCTGCCTCGGTTAGCATTTTTCTCTCAATGTGATTGCACTTTTACGAGAAGCACGCTAAAATCCTAGGAAAATGAAAATGTTTCACTCCTATGAGATGAATTATTTCGCAATCAAATCTTCGTTCCCATCACTGGTACAGTAAAATGGTCTTTAATACTTACTTGGGCAGAAAATATAGGAATGAGTGAAGTAAAAATTTTAAACTTAGTTTCTTAAGGTTATTCTTCTGTGATGATAACTGTGAACTTTATATGCAACTCCAGTGACTCAAGTAGGCACTCTTTTCTTTCTTCTTCTTCTTTTTTTAAACATGGTTTATGGCTAATTACATCAGAGATCCAAAACACTCTTTTTTACATTTGCATTAATAAGGGTGTCACATGACCACATTGAAGTAGAAGTATACATCAAAGGTAGATTAAAGGTTGGTTAAGCATCAAACCATGTTCCATATGTAAATTTATAGCAATGATGTGCTGTAGAAAGATAGCTTACCCTCTATTTCTCTGCTACTAAATAAAATTAAAAATTCACAACTCTGGTTTATGGGATTTTAAATGAATTTGATCTCTCTTTTGGGCAGGGCAAATAAGTGTTTTGTGATGTATTATTTTATAAAAAAAAAAAAGACCATCGTTCTGGCTCATTTAATTTTGCGAGTGAATGATCTAAGATTAACTACAGACTAGTCAGTGCAGTTTAAAAGCTGAAAGCAATTTTCAGCCATAGATGGTAATGCCACATTCAGTCCACAACCGAATGACTCTAAATGACTAAGCTTCGAGGTCTTTGTATATGACCACAGGGCCTGATAAAGCCATAGGAACACAGTAAAAGCACAAAAATAGTTCCAATTTATTTGGTGCCATCACCTTAATGAGATTAATACAGACGTGTTCATGTGCCTAATTGGTGATTTTGTTTTAACTAGTAATGAAGGATTAAAACTTCAGGCAACAGGCTGCTTGCTGGAAAGGGGATTTGAGGGGAAAAAGTTTTTAATTATAAAAGCTAGACAGTGAAGTGCATCATCGCAAAGTTAATAATCATTCATTCTTAAAAAAAATACACTGATTAAAATATGTACCCTGGATTGTTCTTGCTATTTAGGGACAAAGGGTGATCTTATGAGCAGTACCACATACAGCTTTTATTTACCAATAGATCATTTGGCATACAAAATCCTACAGGACTGTTACTTCCAGTGAAAAGTGTTAACATGGAAAAGCACTGGCCCTCAGGCTCCTGTGGAAGTTCAAGTATGGAGTATTACATTCTAATTTATTCTTTTAAGGGGTGTCTTCAGGCGGAGAACCTGTGGCTGGCGGTCCCTAACCCCACAGCATCCCAGTCAACCACTTTGGAGGAATGTCATCTATGACTTGCAATGGGGTTGAGCTCCCCATCCCCCTGCCCCCCACCCCCTGCCCTCGTCCATGTCTAGTTGTAACCGTTTAAATGCTAACAGTATTAAGCCTGCTGCCAAAACACAAACACTCAGCCCTCGTCATTAAAATTTAATTACAAGGGGGCAGCTGAGCCCAGTTTGAGTTTTGAGTCTGAATAATCTTGTTTAAAAAAAAAAAACATCGAAATGAAACTCCCTACCACACCTATTTGTGTCTGTCTCCAGCAGCCCAGTGAACTATATTTAAATAGACTTGTGGGTTTGATCCGAGTTCAATAGCATGCCTACAACCCCCACATTAATACATATTTTGATTCTTGCTCCTCTATCATAACCATGAAATGGACCATTGTTTTATCTCACTGTTGGCGGTGGTGAGTCGTAGAACTTGGGCCATGCGTGTCGGTGCGCGCATGCTAATTGTTTTTTCTTCCAGAACAAATAGTAAAATAAAGGACCTGTAACCCTACACTGTCAACTGAACAAACCAATATTATCTAGGTAGTTATCCCCACTCCCCCCTACGCAAAAAAAACCAAAAAACAAAAATCTTTGCCCCATGCTGATGTGTCATTTTGCTTAGAGAAAAAGTCCTGAAATGCAAGAATTTTGTCTTTGATGCTCTATTATGAACCATTTTAAAAGGACTCTGGGTAGTGATACTGCGCAGTGTAAGATGCTACCTTCCCGGAGAATGAAGACAGAAATATATTTTACATTTCTTGTCAGATTGAACTTTAAGACATCCTGACTGCTTTCTCTATAATTTAAACATCACAGCCAAAATGGCAACATGCTTTGTTCAGTTCCAGTTGTGTGGAGCTTCAGTGCTTCATTGATTCAGAGGAAGTCTGAGCCTGGCTCCAGGAGCAGGACGTTGGAATCACACTCTCACTGCAGCATGTCAAGCCATTATATCTGGGACCAGAATGTCACCGTGGTCTCAATGGTTCGTCAGCTGAAGGATATGGTTAACAAATGTAAAACCAAACTTCAGAGGAGTTGGTTTTCTGTGCTAAGTGATCTGTATTCCCTCTGAATTTACTTTCCCCTAACCCCGTGAAATTAACAGTACTTTCTGACATTCGACCCCCTGACCTCACACATAATAAGAATTTAAAAAGCACCATGCATGAGTGTGTCTCTGTAATGCAAAACTGGAAAAAATGACCATGTCACCGTTTTATTATACAAAACCTTCTCAATCTCCATTGCATGCTTCATATATGAGTGCTCGGTTTAAAGTTATTATAAAGAAAAACACAATTTTAGGAGTCATAATTCACTGTTCGTGACTTTTATAGACAATAAATTGTAGCAAATACATATTGCTACCCAAAAGCTTTGTACTCCATTAATGCAGATATTTACCAAGATGAGTGTTAAAAATAGTCCGCTGGAAGTCTCCGACGGTTCAAAGGCAGGGGTTTCCGGGGAGCCGGTTTCCAAGGGTGCAAGTGCGTGCACAATGTGGAGGTCTCAAGGTTTAAGAGGCAGAAGCAGGCAAGTGTTATGTGGAAATGATTTTGTGTTATCAGGCTCAGGGGATGACAGCATACAAGAGTAAGAACAAGGTGCTATGTGGCTTTTTCTTCACTGTGAAGTGAAGATTGGCAGCTGGAAGTAAGGCTTGCAGACAGACCTGCACACAGGGCCTCTTCACCCAGGACTCATAATCACTACTCAAAGGAAAATGCATTTACCAGGGAAAAGCGGCTGTAGCCATCAGAAGTGTGCTTAAAACACCACTTAAATATCACTTTATACGCTATTACTTGCAAACTGTGGCTTCGTATTAAATTATACTTGCATAGGCTTTTGCTTAGGTGCTGATAATGCTTTTGAGGTTGCATTGGTGAAGAAGAATTTAGGCTGCTTTACAAGAGACGTGACCAGAATAGTCCATGCAGCTGACAGTGACAGGGTGAAAAATTGCAGAACTGTACTTTCTCTCCCCATATAGATTGTAATTTTAATTGTCATTGTGGCCCTTCTGTTTTAATTATGGGACTTCTTTGATATATACCAGGACATCGTATTGAATGAAAATATGGTGCTATAATAGTCTCTTTATAATTAATGACCACATGTAGATCTTGGTGCATAAAAGGGAAGGAATAAATGAACAATTTATTTAACTAGGTTTTGGATTTCTTTCTGTCTTCCAGTGAATATAAAATGATCCCAGGGCTTCTGAGCATGTTTGATGTAAGAACTGCACAGAATATCTAATAAAATTACTTTAGGCTAGATTACAAAACATATTATGTTTTAAAACGTTCTGCCCACAGATGATAAAATTTTTCTATTTACCATATTATTCTCTTAACGTTGTATCTCAAACAAAGAAGGAATCTTCTAAATGTATTTGCAAGTGTATTTTCAATGTGCCTCCTGAAACAGATTGTACCTCCGATACAATTAATTTTTACAGGTAAAATATGGGTTTAGGAAAGAGACTTTCGGAGCTTGATTTATCCAATTGCCAAAAAAAAAAAAAATTCTCTCTGAACTTTTGCTTTCAAAATGCAATGGGTATGTGCTGGGTTTTTTTCTCTGAAGGAAGAATAATTTTTCTCTGTTACCACTACTAACCAGAAGCTGTTTTTCTACAAATCAAAAATAAGTAGTCTCTTCGTAGGTGATTTAAAACCCTTAAAATCTATGAAAAGGAAATGGGGAATTCAGCAAAGGCTTAACATTGTTCCCAAACTATCACGTAACAAGCTTACCATATAGAACACTGTGGCTTAAATATGCTGGGCTCATATACATTTCAAGAGAGCCAGACCTCTGTGGATTTCTGGAAAGCAGACCTATTTGTCCAGAGTCTGTCACCGTAAAGCAGGAAAATACCCCCTGACAAGCCTCTGCTAATTTTATTGTGGCGTGGAGTCCTATGCATACATCCTCTACAGTAAGACTGCAGTTCAATTGCAGAGCACGATGAAATTGGATCGGCAGGGACAGCGACTACCCCGGGGTCAGCTGTGACCATGCCACTTCCATGTGATGTCTAGTTGGGGTGATGGTGTGTAAATAAACGTAGAGAATTGCAAATCTTGTCATGGCCATGCAGAACAGCTCAAGCATTTAAAGATGGTTGCCCGCAAACCTGACTGGAAGGTGCTTGCTCTGTGTGGTGGCTGAGGAAATACTCAATCCTTAGCCTGAGTCGTCGTCCTGACATATATCTGAAAGTACTGACCCAGCATCATGTTGCTGAAGGGATTAATCACTAAATTGTTTTTCACTGTAGTGGAAAGTAAAGAAACAAACCACGCATGTTTGAATTGTAAAGCTTGCTTTTAAAGCTATTATTAAAGACACTTTTTATTTGTATTATCCTACTTTGATTTATTTGGTTTTTTTTTTAAACAAGGCGAAGCATCTTAATATCCCACTGTTTATTGAATTTAGCACATTAAAGTTCTATGAGGTCTTGTCATTATTGTGAACTTTCCTAATGTTAGAAAATAAAATATTATAGAATTCACATTTTCTGCTTATGAATCTAATTTTATTTAAATACTACTTACAGTACTCATTAAAATATACTTAGGTTTTCCTACCTTCGACCAATAAGATGTGTTTTTTACCAGTTTTGCGTTTACACATATCTGTTTTTCTGTTACTTTTCCCACATGACAATTACCTTTCATTACAAATTTATAAAATCATTTACATTTTAGCAGTTTAAATGTTTCTGCTGACATTTTGTAACTATTACCCTCTTCTAGAATCGCATATGTTCAGGCAGTTAATAAAAAATTAAATGGAATAGCACTAGACAAGGTGAAGCTCTGTATCAGAGTGTTCTTCACATTTCTGAAAATACCATCTTTATGTTGCAAACTGTGAAGTGAGGTTAGGGCTGTGCCAATATGTGTATTTGTCACAACTGTCACAGGGACCGCGAACTAGCCAATCACACAGCCCTTAATTAGACAGTTATATTTTGCTTTTTAGAAATTGTCCTCATGTAAAATGGTGTCTATGATTCAAGAAAGGTGCTGAGAGTTAAGAGGGCAAAGAATGCCAGCAGAAAAACACTTTAATTTTTTTAAAGAAGATTTATTAACTGCTGTAGGATTTCTTAAATACAGAACTGAAATATGCAGTGTAACAAATTTAGCAGGAAAGAAAGGAATTGTAAAGATTACTGAAAGAGCGATAGGCTGAATTACCACGGTGTTACGTATTGTCATATGGATTTTGAAATTACAAATTGAAAAATGCATAAAATGAGCATTCAAATAGTGAAGAGACCATAGCTATTTTAAAAATCCTTATATAGGGTCACAATTATGACCTCAACTTCCTTTGGAGATTTCACTTATTTGTTATTGAACAAATATAAATATATTATATATCCTGGTCAAAGATTATTTATGCTTTTATAGTCTTTTGAATTCTAGAAACATCTATGGAGCATAATTTTATGTTTTAAAAACATGAATTCAGGTTCTTCTTTCTCAGAGTAAAGGGAACTGAGCACCTTGTCATATTTGAAAACATGCTTTTAACTTTTATATTTCTACACAATTATAAAGTTTCATAGAGAATGAAGCAGACAAAAAGGTATCAGAAAAATTGCGCCTGTGCAGTAACCGTACCTTTATATGTATTTTCCTTGTCTGTAAAAATACACACTAAAATACCTTTTCACTGATGTTATCTCCATCTATTTTTGCATTTTGAAGATTGGAAATTGAAATTGCATTTATCTTTTAAGTAATAAATCACCAACACACTTGGTAATGTTTGCCAGCAATATTGCCTTTGGATGAAAATGAGATGAATTTTATAATCTTGCATATAAGTAAAAGTTAATCAGCATGATTTAAAAAATATCATACAACTTATTATAACCTTTTTCTTTCATATGATTTCTGAGGTCTTAAAGATTTTAAGCTGATTCCAAGCAGAGCAGAAACATTTTCAATTCTTGGAACCTGAGTGTGGGAAGCCCTAAAAATCCCAATAAATGAAAATGACACAACATCACAAAGTATCCTTTTGAAGAAATTAATAACGAACCCCCGAATAAATGAAAGAAATTTGGCTTATTGGTTGTTTGTTTTTAACAGTGAAAATTTCGTTTATTTTATGACCAAAAAAAAAAAATCTAATTTGGGGTAACTTGCATGGTTTATCCCATTTTAAATCTTTATTCAATAGGCATATCATAGAAGTTTTAACAGTCATAGCAGATTAACCTTGCCTGTGCTTTTGGAGGCTAGTCATCTGATGAATTTACATGCAGCTGGATGAAAATGCTATTTGGAGAGAGATTGAGAGTTTATTTGATTAAATCCCTTTCTCCACTACCTTGACCTCTTTCTTGTGAAATAATCAGAACTGTTTAGCAAGAATATTCAGGCATTAATAATGAATTGCTTTGGAGCTGGTTTCTTCTGCGTGCAACAAACCCATTGATGTCTCTGCTCTTTTTTTTTTCTTTTTCCTCTTCTCTTCTTCATAATGCTTTATTTAATGAATACAAGGATTAGAAAGAGTAAGGGACACATCTTTGAGGAGTTTTGTTTTATAATGCATCAGCCATTTTGCTATTTGTAGCAGTAATTGCTATGGTGTTACTGTCCTCTTCTCTCAAAGACGATCTCCCCACAGTCTGTATAAAGATGGGCTGTGCTAGGCCAGGCCAGATGATTCAGTGTGATTGGATTGCAGTTACATGGCTTCTCCTCACCAACTACAAGGATGGTTTAGAGAGTTCACAGAACAGTATGATCTTAAATAGTGTCATCTTTCATGACTCCATTGTTTGTGTTTATATTATATATATATATATATATATATATAAAATATAATATATAGTATATATACATACTTTTCTCCCATAGATCCTTGGTTCCTAACAGCTTTGTTACCCAGTATAATCAGTTCACAGTAGTTTTTCTGAATAATTAATTATTAGATCATATTTCATAAAATCTGTTATTTTTAAGAGACTTCAGAGATCATCTGGTAAAGGTTAGTCGTTAGAGAAAGAAAAGTATCTGTGAGATTAAATCAATTTCCCATTTTCTACTGCAGGTTACAGACAGAGTTGGGTTGATTCCACATCCACTTTGCACGAGGAACAAGCAGTGCAAGATTTGGCTATTGTCCTCATCTACTTGAAATACAGTTGAAAGACAAGATATTCACAAGTAGAAAACCTAATCAGTAATTAATACTAGTTACAGATGAATGAAATAGGGACTTATTGTCCTGAAAGTTGAAAGGCAGAATTTATTTACCTCCTTCACATCTCCTTGGAGTATACTGGATGAAACCCAGACTTCATTTGGCAAACTGGTCAGTGTTTGGAAGCTAAGGTAGCTTTCGAGTACACTTCTGCCATTAAGTAATGGGAGCAGGTAGAACTCATTAGAAGTACAGCGCTATCACTCTTGGTATGGTTAGTGCCCTTGACAGCCAACTTTTTCAGCAAGTGGGCATATTTGCTGTAGACACACCCGACTGTCATCCATTATAAAGCTGGAGTATCTTGTCTCCATACTACATTAAGCTTCATTATAATTTGTTTCTTAATAACACGCACTTCACTGTAACACGTAAAATGCTTGGCTTTCATGAACAACTCCATGGAAAAGCTGTACAGTATCTCATTTGCATTTAGAAATTATATCATATTATGATATACTAAGCGGCAGAAAATCTAATCTAACAATGTAAAATAATAATTTCTAGTGCTTTACAAGGAGGATACAAGTCAGATTACAATAACACATTGTACTATTTCTCTGTTGAGTAAAACAGAATTGGTTCATTATATTTTTACCTCAAAAGTGCCCAAGAAAGATTTAATTCTTTAATAATGAGAATAGCATTATATCGAGAGGGAAAGACCATTTAGATTGTTCAAATGTAGATCAAATTTGTCTTTATCATAAATTAGTTATTTCTAAAAATCTAGTCATATCATTAATATGCTAAGTTTAGGGGAAAGGTTTTGTGAAACTCAAAAGAACTGATAAGGGTCCTATTGTAAAGACTATGTATTTGATTTCCAGTATGTTTATATTTTTAATTATGAATACATACATAATTCAGAATTCAAGAATTCATCTTCAAAACTAAAAGAAAACATCTAAAATAAAGTTAATTTTTATAGTGACATCTAAATATACCTCCTTAAAACTTGTGTTCTATTTTTGATGTCTTGGATCTTATAAAGATCATACGATGTTGCAAACTTGATGAAGTTCAAGATGAGGTTTTAATGTTGATACATATTTTTTTGAAGATTCCTGAAAAATATGAAACTCATTTAATAAATATTTGAGTACATATGATACAATTTATTCTAGGTTATGTCAGAAAACAATCTTTCTGCCACCAAGTATTTTATGATGTATAGTGGAAGTAATATTATTGTGTATTTTAATATAATTTTAATATAAGAATAAAGTTAGTGGCATAAAAGAATGAAGACCTCAGCACTTAAGGAAAGAAATCCTATTTAATAGAGAATCAGAAAACGTTTGATGGAGAAAGTTACATTTCAAATGAGGATGAACTGAAATTCAATTAAATCCAATCAACGTTTATTATCATCAACTATGGTATCACCTATGCTCTGAAGGAGTTTACAATCTTGTTGCAATTAGAAGACATTGGAAGGGACAACCAATTCTACAGAAGTATTACGGAAAGCCTCGTGAAAGATACCACACTCGATCAAGTTTTTTTTTTTTTAATTTTTTTTAATGTTTTATTTATTTCTAGGAGAGAGAGACAGCGTGAGCAGGGGAGGTCAGAGAGAGAGGGAGTCACAGACTGAAACAGGCTCCAAGCTCTGAGTTGGCAGTCAGCACAGAGCTCGACGCGGGGCTCGAACCCACGAACCGCGAGATCATGACCCAAGCGAAAGTCGGACGCTTAACCGACTAAGCCACCCAGGCGCCCCACACTCGATCAAGTTTTTAAATAAGTCAGAGGTAAGTGGGTGGAGGAAGAGCCATTTTGGGATGAATGAAGAGCATAAGAAAATAAAAGGCATTAAGGTGTGTGTTAAAAGGCAAGTATCTTCTGGAAAGATGGCTAATCATGGGAAGATGGAACATTTTGACAGCTTATGAAACAAAATAGAAACAAAGCTTGAAACCTCTTGTTAAGTCTGACGAGAAGATTGACATGTCCAAACTTCTTTTCTTTTTCTATTCACATTTTCCTTTTCTTTAAATTTTTAAATGTTTATTTACTTTTCAGAGAGAGACAGAGACAGAGCATGAGCCAAGGAGGGGCAAAGAGAGAGGGAGACAGAATCTGAAACAGGCTCCAGGCTTTGAGCAGTTAGCACAGAGCCCGATGGGGGGCTCAAACTCACTAGCTGCGAGATCATGACCTGAGCTGAAGTCAGACCCTTAACCGACTGAGACACCCAAGTGGCCTGTACTCACTTTTTTTCTTTTCCTCTCTATTTTTTTTCTTTTTTTTTTTTTTTCAGAAGTCAACCGGAAAGAAGCTAATCAGTTTTGCAAGAGCAGGAGAGACAAGAAAACAGAAGTTTTACTTCGGACTGAGGCAAAGTCAAATTGTAGAGATAAGCTGAGTTATTTTAACTTCTGAAATAATATTATGTCTCTGTGTTTGTGTTTAAGAATTTGAGTTGATTCCTGGGGCACCTGGATGGCTCAGTCAGTTAAGTGTCCGACTTCGGCTCAGGTCATGATCTTGTGATTTGTGGGTTCAAGTCCCACTTTGGGCTCTGTGCTGAACACTTGCTCAGAACCTGGAGCTGCCTGCTTCAGATTCTGTGTCTCCTCTCTCTGCCTCTCCCTGCTCATTCTCTGTCTCGCTCTATCTCTCAAAAATAAATGTAAAAAAAATAAATAAAAAAAGAATTTTAGTTGATTCCTTACTTGATTAGCATTTTAGAAGACTGTAATATGAAGTATGGATCATAAGTGAGAAATTTAGACAACAATCCGTACAGCTAAGAAAAACCTTTTCCATTCCCAAACCATGCAAATTCATTGTAGACAAATTAAATTCCTGGAGTTATTGCTCAGGTTTCTGTCTGCTTTAGTCCATAAACAAAACTTTATTGACTAAGAGGTAAGTAGATTCCTTTTATTTTATTTTTATTTATTTATTTATTTATTTATTTATTTTACAAATAGTTTATTGTCAAATTGGTTTCCATATAACGCCCAGTGCTCATCTCCACAAGTGCCCTCCTCCATGCCCATCCTCCCTCCCCCCACCCACATCCATCAGTCCTCAGTTTTTGTCAGCATTCAAGAGTCTCTCATGGTTTGCCTCTCTCCCTTTCCCCCACCATTTCCGCCCTTCTTCTCCCCCTTGTTCCTCTGTTAAGTTCCTCCTAATCCTCCTATACGTGCAAACATATGATATTTGTCCTTCTCTGCCTGACTTATTTCGCTCAGCATAACACCCTCAAGGTCCATCCATGTTGCTACACATGGCCAGATTTCATTGTTTCTCATTGCCATGTAGTATTCCAAGGTAGATTCCTTTTAAAAGACTTGACTCTTTAATACCTCCTGCATAATACTAAACAAACCAGATGGTGAGTATCATGCACTCTCAAATTTCTTTATATCATCAAGAAGAAACCATGGTAAGTAAAATTAATTTTATCCAAGTTTATGTTCTTTAAAAAACTGTTTATTTTAATTTTTGTTTTTGTTTGTTTGTTTCTTTTGCCAATAAGCTTTCCTGAGATTCTAAAATTAGTAAAGTGTGCCATTTTCAAAAAATATTTAAAAGAAGGATAATTACTGCAAAGTGACTTCATGTTTATACCAGAGACAAATATTTGGAATTTAAAACAATGCTTTTTATCACTCAGAAAATCTGTGAGGTACATCTTAATCATGGAACTAGATAAAGGCAATGAGTCTAGAACAATCCTATTGGGAGATATTATGTTTTTGCTACTTATTATTTTGTATGACTCAATTCTATCCCTTCCCTGGATAGTCTGTAAGAGTACGGTACTGGGATCATGTCACCAAGCCAACTAGTGTAAAAGAATAAAATGAAAGAGACAAAAGAAAAATGTATACATTATCAACAATGTCAATTTATTTCTTATTACTAAATACTACTATGCCAAGTGAACTTTGACTTTAAGACTAAATTCGAATGAAGGCTGAAATTGAATAAATAATTACATCAGCAAACAAGGTGTATGATAGGACTAAAGATCCAACTAAAGATGGGATAAACAAACTGAAGTCTATAATGCTCAGAATATTTAACTGTCCAAAAGAATGTTTTATCTATATTGTATGCAACTAGGATGATTGGCATGACATTTAGGACATTGCTTTTTCTAAAAACTGTACTCCAACGATATCCTAAACATTTAATTGACTATTTTTCTAAACTCTAAAATGGAATTAAAAACAAAAGGTCCATTGTCTTAACCAAACAGCCCTTCTGATATACAACCTGGTTGACTAACATGGTGTTCACATCATCTAACCCAAATCCTTCCAATAAAGTTGAAAGTTCACATCGAGTTCCACATAATTTGTTTTATGCTAAAAAGGTATGCAACGTACTAGGTGACCTTCCTAGAGAGAGAGACTTGGAAACTAGAACAAACATCAAAGATAAGGGCCATATTCTATAACTGAGTTTGCCCTGAGAAATGTGCCACATAAGCAAGCATATAAGTTCAATACTCTAATGTCCTCTCCTCATTTTTCCTAGAGAGCCTTCATTGTACAGAGCAAACCATAATGGCAAGCTTCAAACAATATATCCTCTACATCTAGAATGGCAAGCTTTCACTGGAACAGGAAAAACTCCATCCCTAGTCTGTGGTTCCTTTTCATTGCAGTTGAGTCTCAATGTCTCTTGGCAGTTTGAGATTTCCTACCCTGGCTACCTCATCATAATGCTTGAAGCTTCTTTCTCAGATTTTGTGTGCTTGCCTCACGACAATAACTACATTCCACCATGAAAGGAGAAGGGGTCTCCTGATTTTGTTCATAGGTTGGTCATAGGACCTGGTTAAGGAAGAAAGAGTAAGGAAAAATGATGAATCTAAGACAATTCTCAGAGATTGCGAGGATAGTGGTGCTGCTACAAAATTAAAGGATCAGGAAGAGAGCATGTTTGAAGAAAATAGAAAATAATAAAGTGAGATTCTATTTTACTTTGAAACTTATGGCCAGATAATTTGCTAAACTTAAAAGGACAGTTTTAGCACC
The DNA here is from genome assembly GCA_017311185.1 of Proteles cristata cristata. Lineage (NCBI taxonomy): Eukaryota > Metazoa > Chordata > Mammalia > Carnivora > Hyaenidae > Proteles > Proteles cristata. The sequence goes on from JAESUZ010004641.1 coordinate 1,530,254, forward strand.
ATGGTGAGAAGAAATCCACATTTCAGGAGTGTAAAAATCGATAGATAGCGAGATGTGCAGCAGAGATACTAGCAGACAATCAAAACATTTGGCAAGAAAGGAAAAACCGAAGATAAGGTTATATCTTCAGAAAGAAAAGGGAAGACATTTTCTAGGGCGGAGAAATCATGCTTAGTTTTAAAGGCTGTAGGGAGGGGCGCCTGGGAGGCCTAGTGGTTTAAGTGTCTAACTTCAGCTCAGGTCATGATCTCATGGCTTGTGAGTTTGAGCCCCACATCTGGGCTTTCTTCTGTCAGCATGGAGCCTAATTCAGACCTTCTGTCCCGCTCTCTCTCTGCCCCTCCCCTTTTCTCTCTCTCAAAAATAAATAAAAAATAAAAATAAAAATAAAGACGATAGGGAAATGACGGGTGACGACATTCAAATGAAAGAAACATCCCTTTCTTGAATAAAGAAAAATGGCAAAGAAAACAGTTGAGGTCCTGAAATGGAAGGGGGTCCTGCCAGCAGATGAACTCCATCTTCTCACAAAATAGTAGCAAAGTAAATTTGTACAAAGTAAGTACGGCAATCTCTTGATCGAGGTGGAGACTGTTTCACAGAATTACAGTTGAGAAAAGGTAATGAAATCCTCCACTCTAAACTCCCTCCCCCCCAAAAGTGAAAAGAATCCTGAGAAGCAGTGAGAGCCTGGCTATGGTTTTGTAGATTTAGTTTACATTTATACCTCCCACATAACCTAATTCTCAGAAAGGGGTTACAATTTCTCATTGGTTCCTCCGTTTAGGGGGGTTTACCCTTATAATAAAATTGGTGACACTGTCAGGATAAATGTTTCAAAAGCTGTTTTGTGCCATCTTTGTGAAAGCTTTCCTTCTCATAAACTAAAACTTTCTTGTCTTTAGCTCTGGTGCTAAATTATCAGGAAAAAACCTACTCCCTCATTAGGACTGTGTGTCAAAAGCTACCACATTCTTCTTTGCTTTCAAGACTCTAAACACTTTAAACAATAATAATTTCTAATAATATTGAATTTCTTTCATCAATAAAAAAATGCACATTATTTTGATGCAGAAAACTGTGTCTAAGCTCAGAAATAACTCATAGCTCAAATAACGATATGTATGATTACAAATAAAGACCTACTGCATGACTTCCTTTTTGTTTTGTACATATTTATATGACGGCAATTTTGTTTTGATTTAACTCAACACTATCAATTTAGGTGAATCTATACTAGCATTTCTGAAGATACAGTGTCATGAGGCTAACAGGATGATGTGTCGACAAGGTATCAGGAATAAGATTTTTAAAAAATTAAGAAAAATAGTCAAAAAAGATTTTTGGAATTGATATTCTTGATATTGTGATAAAAATAGATTGCATATTAATCTCCAGTGAATAAATTTCTCCCTGGGGCACCTGGATGCCTCAGGTGGTTAAGCCACCAATTCTTGGTTTCAGCTCATGTAATGCAATCTCACGCTTCATGACATTCAGCCCTGCATTGGGCTCTGTGCTGACAGTACAGAGCCTGCTTGGGATTGTCTCTCCCTCTCTCTCTCTGCCCCTCCCCACTCATGTTCTCTGTCTCTCTCTCTCTCAAAATAAATAATTTTTTAAAAAATCCCCCTTGAAGTGTGATTGGAATGCTTTAGATTACAAGCGGGTATTTCTTGCCTTCATTACTTTTTTCCAGAACATAGAAAATGAGGGGAACATTACTTTTTATAGTTGATAGTCTGGGTTTATCAGTTTTTTTCAATGTTGTACTGTAAGTCCATATGTTTATGACTGTTTCCCTTATTGTGAGTACCCATATTAATTAAAAAGAAAATATTCCTCATTAAGTTATATTTAACATTTAACATATGATATACTTAAACATATGATAATATTATTCTTCATAAATTACTTTCTTTATTAAGCACCATATAGATCCATTAATTATTGATACACATGATCAAATGTGGGAACATTCTAATATGTTATAGAACTGCACTTCTTCGAGATTTAATGTCACTCAGAAAATAACCCTCAGACTGGGGCGCCTGGGTGGCTCAGTTGGTAAGCGTCCGACTTCAGCTCAGGTCATAATCTCACGGTTCGTGGGTTCTAGCCCCACCTTGGGCTCTGTGCTGACAGCCAGCTCAGAACCTGGAGACTGCTTTAGGTTTTGTCTCTCTCTCTCTCTCTCTCTGACCCTCCCCTGCTCATGCTGTCTCTCTCTCTCTCTCAGAAATAAAAACATTAAAAATTAAAAAAAAAAGAAAATAATCCTCAGAGAATGTAAGTTAAGATTATGTATAATGTCAATTATACTTCAATAGTAAAAATTTAAAAAAAAAGATTTTGTATATAAAAACTCTTTGTGTAATATTAGCTTTGACATCATTGTAACTGGCTTAGAAATCTTGGCAAAACTACAAAGCTACCTCTCAGTTGAGTCAATAAAATAGTTCATACCCAGTATTCAGTCCATTTTCTACATTAAAGTTAGTCTAAATATTAATGAAAATTGCAACAGAGAGAATTGCATTAGTTTCTGACAAGATTATAGACTGCAAAAGGAAATTTATAATCACTTGTCATAGCCAGGACCAATTCAGAATCTACATACCCTCTGTCTTGTCAAAGGTTTTTACCTTGGGCCATATATACCCTTCCCACCTGCCACATTGCAGTAGGAATTTTCAGAACAGATTTATTAATCCTTCAAAAGCTTCCACACTGTCATAGTCTACACTGATTACCTAAAACGTTCAGAATGCTTTGAAGAAATTAACCATTACGGGAGTGAGTGGTTCCTCCTTTTCTTTCTTTCCCCTTCCCTCACAGGGAGAGGGAATAAATGGAGAACCCAATCTTTTATGCTTCTCTCTTCCAAAAAAGAAAAAAAAATCAAATTACTGTACTCAGAAACTTTAAACTGCTTGTAGAAAATATAATATTAGGATGGTGATTTATTTTGTTTTAAAAGGAAACTTAATCTGAAGTTTTATCTTCTTTAGGAGTATTGGGAATTTAATGCATATTTAAATATCTGATTAATTTGAAACCACATGTTATAGAAATTCCAATCATTCATTTGATTTACATTCTCTCACATTTTCATCTCTTCCGGTACAGTTTTTCTTCACTTTTCTTATCAGTAATCTCTTTGAATATATCTACCCCCAAATTAAAATTCTTAAAATTCCACATAACAGTTGCAACTTCAGTTTCTCTTAGATTTTTGAAATGCACCTGAAATTTTCATTAATTCTTCCAATTGTGGATTGATATTGCTTAAAGTGACCTAACATACAATTACTGTGTTAAGGATTGCTCTTAATTCTTTGTAAAAATAATCACTATAATTCTAAGAACAAGCCTATGTAGTATTTAGCATCATAATTCCATGTTTAGAGATGGGAAATTGTGGGATAGGGAGAATACGTGGCTTGCTCAAAGTCAAAGAGCTAGTTGATGGTAAAGATACAAATTTTAACTTGTGTACCTTCTGGTTTTCATATCCTTAGGTACAGGCACTACTGGATTGTCATAAGTAGGAGTTTCTGGGGCCAGAGACAAAACTTTATTCCCATATCAGGTCAACTGTTTCATATTTTTGTGAAATTCATTCTTATGCACAGTGGTTATAGAATGCAAGTTTTTGAGAAGTCATTTAGAGAAAGACCATCAACTTTGAAGTCAGGTAAACTGAACCTGAAGTCTTACTTTTCAAGTTAGTTTATGTGGCTGATTGAGGTTATTTTACTGAATTTCTCTGATCTCATTTCTTCAGGATTATGAAGATCAAAATCATTACCAGTATAAAGTGACTAGTACAAAGCCTGGTTTACTGCAGGTTTCCTTCCTTTTTTCTGCAAGAAAAAAATAACCTATTTTCTCTTGTCTATTTTCCATAAAGGTGAAGCCTGAAGGACCTAACAATTCATACTCTTCAGTCTAGGCTGCAAATGAATTGGGTATGTTATATACTGATTTGCAATATTAAAGCACTGAAGCGTGCTATTTTTTTTTTATTAATTAAGTAGCTTGTGGCATAGTATACTGAAACTCTCAAACCCCACTGCTCCATGGTGTTTCACTCTGCCTTTGACAAACAGGCATCTTGATTTTACAGGTTTTCCAAGAACCACATGTGAAAGAGGGAGAAATGCTCCCTCTTTCACAAACAACCACTGCTTCCCAAATCGTATTTCATGAAGTTTGTTCTTTTGTGTCGAATATAAGTAGCAAGATCAAGTCTCACATGCTTTGTGAAAGGCTTAAACAAACTCTTTTAAAATTGGACGTAATGGGGCGCCTGGGTGGCTCAGTCGGTTAAGCACCCGACTTCAGCTCAGGTCATGATCTTGCGGTTAGTGGGTTTGAGCCCCGTGTTGGGCTCTGTGCTGGCAGCTCAGAGCCTGGAACCTGTTGCAGATTCTGTGTGTGTCTCTCTCTCTGCCCCTACCTGCTCATGCTCATGCTCTGTCTCAAAAATAAACTATAATTTTTTTTTTAATTGGCGGTTATGTCTATTGATAAAACACTCTTGTGAATATTTCCTTGAAAACTTGATTATGGTTTTTTTCTTAACTTATTTGCTTTTTCAGATATACCTTTATGAAACCTATGGAACTTTAAAGAATGAAGAAAAGTCCTATTGTGCACTTGGAATGCATTTCGAGCAATACTGTATGATATCAGTTTTAGGCATAATATCTGCTGTTTATCAGGACTTTGTTTTCAGTGTCAATTTGAGGCACTATGGCCATAAATAGTAAAACACACTGAATGTTATTAACAATTTGCCTCAATATAAGAAAGGCACTTGCTATCTTATTAATATGACAGAACTTAACAGTAAAAAGAGCTAAATGGAAAGAATAAGTCAATTGTAAGGTTCATTTTTATTTAATACTTTCTAAAGTATTTGTCAAAAATGTGATGTCTCTGGAATGGAAATGTTACTTTGCTAAACATTTGTATATTGCCGGGAAGTTTTTCAAGTATCTGTATGCACTTTGGAAGTATTTGAATTGCATGTTAAATTCAGGTTAGTTGTGTGTTAATAACATAAATGATTATCAGCAAGAGCTGTTAGGGAGACCTAGAAAGAGAGCAGATGTTACACTTGCCTTATGCACTTTCCTTGCTGTTTCTCTTTCTAGCACACGTAAGTTTCAAAACAAGTCCAAAATCACTGAAATGAGTCAAAGAACATACACTATAAGCAGGAGAAAAGTGAACATATGCAAATTAAAATAGGCCTAGAGAATCTTTCTTTTTCTGAAAAATGTACGTACTAATACTTAGGACCGATGCTAGGATAGATTTTAAGAGTTTGATGGTGTTATCAGCTATTTACAGTAACCATGTTTGGGTTTGCTTTGTGTAAAACAAATTCCCCAAATAGCTCCTCTGAAATTTAAAGCTCACAACCATTTATGATATATGAAAACGAGTTGTTTTTAGCCAGTATCTCCCCCCCCACACACACTTTTTTTATTTTACATTTCATTCACTCAGTCTCACTGTCTGGGTGATGATCCTCTATGTAATATATGTTAGGAATTTTCACTTGAAGGACCATGTATCTTTAAATGTCTTCTTTTTATTCGTCCTAGTTCTAACACATGTAATTTCCCCTTTAATTTGACATCATTTAACGGCACATTACACGTCAATGATGTGATCTGTGAATATTTACAATGTTCATGTCATTTTTATTTTCTAATCCAATTTAAGTAGCTCTGCTTTTTATGACATCATGAATTCTTCAGTCTTTTTGGTCTTTTTGGGACTAATTATTCTATTAGTTCCTTTGAACTAGCTCTGTGTTGTCAGTCATTTCTTCCCTTTCGATCATAAGACCTTTGCTGCCCTCCTTTGCATGTACAATCAGTCTTAGGTTTTTGCAACCAAGCGAAGAAGCGAGTGCAGTCCTCATTCCTACAAGCTGCTAGTCACAATCGTTTCTGTTCCCAAGGCAGTCTCAAGGTAAATCTTTCAGTTGTGAAAACGTGACATTGAAGGTTCTTACTGAAACCTAATTTGGATACATTTACCAAAAGTACTGATAATAAAAAATGTTTTCTATAAAGTACTTACACTTGCAAAGACAGAGATTTAAGGAAAACAATAACGAGGAGTAAGAAAAATAACCAGATACAAAACAGACTAAATTTGCTTGTCCCAACATTCCATGACACATAGTCTGTGTTTATTGTTTAATGCTGGTTTGGGAGTAATTACAAAATGTCTTAGCCTCAACTTTTGGAAGAAACTAGTCTTTTCTGGTATTTTCCATATCCATTTGCCTGCTAACTTACATGAAAGTTTATCGATGTGATTAATTTTAAGCAGCATAAAGGCACAAGGAATTTTGGAGTGATTAAAGCATGACTTTGTCTTTAACCCTCTTGTTTACTAGGAACTTTTAATATTTCCTCTGTGATGCTAAGGAGCTCTGCTGTCTGTTGCTGCCCTCTGTAGTGATGAAGAAGAGAGCACAAGATCAGCTTTGTTAAATGCAACAGAACTTGACTCTAAAAATTTTCTCCAGAATGCAAATGCAGCCTATTTGAGATTCACATGGTCTTTGAAAATAAAAAGCCAATAGGAATATTTTTGCTCAAGTAGTAGACACTGAAAAACACCACCAGACTGCCTGTTTAGGTATCATTCTGACAAATCGCAGTACAACTAATTCAGTCTGATAGAAAAACACCATCAAAAATATTTAGTTCTAAATTAAAACTAAAATATTCTATTTAAAAAGTAGATGTATGATTTAAAGTTTCAGACTGGATAGCAGTGACTGAGAATGCTTCAAATGTTCTTCCTTTATAAGCCAAACAATCTTAAATTAAACCATTAGTTCTCCATGTAACTAAGGTTCTTGTTTGTTTGTTTGTTTGTTTGTTTTTTAATAAACTGAGGATAATGATTGTAAAGCCAAGCTCTGACAAGGGTTGAGGTTTGTAGGGGCGCCTGGGTAGCTCAGTTGGTTAAGCGTCTGACTTCAGCTCAGGTTATGACCTTACGGTTTGTAGGTTCAAGCCCTGTGTCGGACTCTGTGCTGACAGCCAGCTCAGAGCCTGTTTCAGATGTTTCAGATTCTGTGTCTCCCTCTCTCTCTGACCCTCCCCTGCTCACGCTGTCTCTCTCTCTCTCTCAGAAGTAAAAAATAAAAAATTTAAATTAAAAAAAAAAAATTTAAAAAGGGGGAAAGAAAGGATTGTGGTTTGTAACCTATCAAGTCCTACCCAAATAACAAACATTTCTATTTCTTTATCTTGATTTAGTCTGATTTAACTATGAAATAGTTAAAATCCCTTCCTCCCTTCTCATTCTACTCTTTTTAAAACATGTTTTGGGATTTTATTTATTTTTGAGAGACAGAAAGACAGAGCATAAGTCAGGGAGAGGCAGAGAGAGGGACAAACAGAATCCAAAGCAGGATCCAGGCTCTGAGCTGTCAGCACATAGCCTAACGTGGAACTTGATCTCATGAACCATGAGATCATGACCTGAGCCAACGTCTGTCTGGCGCTTAACCAGCTAAGCCCCAGGCGCCTCCCTTCCCATTCTACTCTTAAACATTGATCCCACTGCCCCTTCTTCAGGGAATAAGGCTCAAGAGGATTAGTCCGGGTGACAGAGGGTTGTTGAACTCAGGAGGAATTTACTAGGACCTGAATAATGTTTAGGGTGAGAGACAACTGAAATGTGTCCTCTTCAAAGGAAGGCTTGGCAGAAACGAAACAGGGTTTAGGGACCTAGCCAAGTGAGATGAGGCTCAGAGCAAGGAATTGTTGGCAGAAAAATGGAAACTTAAGCCCTCCTATTGCAATAAGGCTATCTTCGTTGGAGTTAGAGTCAGACCAGAGTATGATGCCCCTTTGGAAACAACACCTAATTTCGGACATCATCTGAAATAGTACTCTTTTCAAAACCCCATTTCATATGATAAAGTCAACAGATGTGAGTTTGGGTACAAGCTCTACTATTTACAGGCTGGGTGGCCATACCAATGCCATGTTCTTCAGTTTCTCTGAGCTTCAGTTTCTTCACTGGTAAAACTGAGTGTAATCATGAAAAAATATCAGTGAAGCTCTTGATCTAATGTCTATTATTCAAAATAATAGGCATTTAATAAAAGTTTACTGATTCTAAATCCAGTCAGGATGAAAGCAAGAATTAGGTAAGTTAACCTATAGGTAGTATCAGTGACTATATTTAAAAAGGGACTTGAGACTCTTTTCTGAATTTCAGAAATTACATGACATAGTTAATTGCCTATTCTATGTATTTCCACAATAGAGAATTCTGAAACTCACTGTAGGAAGTTGACATGGGGTCAGGGCTCAGCTCTTGTACCGTATTTTCTATGAATCCATTGTCACGTCCATGCTTATATTGACTTATACTTTGACTTTTTCAAGACCCCATTCCTGAAGTGTAAGTTCGGCCTAAGTCTCAGTGAGACTCCAGGACATGTGTCTACAGTTTGTACAGGTAGTTCAAATGATTAAGTCTTCAATAGTAAGAACCAATTTGCCTAAAGGATACGTGGTGTAATTAATTTTGACTTTTTTTTTTTTCATCTAGTGACATTGCCATTGGGAATTTTTACAGAGATCATATTTAACCCTTTCAATGTGTGTTGGGGAAACATATGCAAAAAAATAAATGGTTATATAATGGACCATGCATCCTTTTTCTCTCTTTTAGCTTAAAAAAAAAGAAGTGGCTGGTCTATTTAACTTTAACATAGCCACCGTGAAAGGGATTGGATGAAGAAAAGTTGGGGTTTAGGAGGTGATTGATAAAGCCTCTGTCTACTGGCATCTTTACATTCTGTCCATTTTCTTTTGAGAACAAGAGAAAACAATAATTTAAGTATATGTGATGTATAATAAGCATATATATAAGAAGTGATCATTTTTCTTAATATTGTTGTAAGTGAATTTTGGAACTGATAAAAGTAAATGTGTGGGCCCTGGAGCCAGAATATCTGGATTTGAATTCCGTATTTGCTACCTTAGCCATGTGAACCTTGGCAAATTCCTATGCCTGTTTATGTTTCAGCTTTCTCCACTTTAAATGAGACTAAGTATGGTACTCACAGCAGTTTTACATGAGGAGTATACAAATTAATACTCGTGAAGTATCCATCTATATTTCTAGGTTTATAATATGATGTAAATCCAAGGTATACAGACTTAGAATTTTGACAAAATAATGTATAGGCTTTGAAAATAGTTGCCCAAGTATAGATCATTGTTGAATCACTGTTTTGTACACGTGAAACAAATACAACACTGTACAATACTTCAATTGGAATAGAAAATAAATAGTTGTCCGATTAGTAAGTTTTCCTTGAAATATCTATAATAAAGCTATATGTAATGCAGAGTCCATAGCATGGTAATGTTCATTAGAAATCTCTGAAGTTTCTCAAAAAAAAACATTGATTGAGTCACAGAACGTGGGCAACATTCCCCATCGCTTTGAGTTCACTTTCCAGGTTTCTCCTGGAGAGTCATACTGTTCTTCAGACAAGCATTCAAGAACTTGATGAAGAGCATTTCCCTTTCCTAGGTGTATTTCGTGTAATATGCATTTCAAAGTCCTGTGCATGTTATATTATTGGTGACTGGATGCTTGTAAAAAGTGAAGGTGGTTGTTGGTAGTTGGGCTCTTTGGTGATGCCTCCTATTTTTAGTGCCCTTTTTTGGAGTGTGCAATTTAATCAATGTTTTAACTGTGAGTCAAAAGTACATATTTTATGAATTCTCCTTAAAGGTTTACGATTTTTTCTTTTACTACTAATATACAAAATGACCATTTTATGTCTCTAATGATTGTGTCTCAATAGCTCAATACAATTACTAATAGAGAACTACATGGTCTGAAATGAGCTCTAATATAATTATTTCTGTCTCTGGGTTGTGGGTAATTCAATATTCAGTGCTGATGTACTCAGTTATACATGGTGGATTTACATACCGACAGTCATAGGTATGTATCGAAAGAGGCCAACTAGTATCATGAATAATAATCATTCCATTTTGCTATTTATCTAGTGAAAATCTGGATTCTGAAACCCTTATATGATTTTTCTCAGGTGCTCAATATTAATGAAGGAGAAGAAATTTCTATGAATTACTTACGCTTATAGGTAATTGAAACAGTCTGCCAAAAGTAGAAAATGGAACTTCCAAGTTTGTGTTTTTAAATTTATAATTTCCAAATGAATTTATGAAAATTGTATAAAATTTTTAAAAATTTTTCATTGATACCTAACATTTGTTCTTTACTGTACTGAAATTTGTACTATATTATATAGTCTTGGAAAGGTAAGTATCAAAATAGATACTACCTAAATGACTGAAAAAGAATAATGATGATATGATTTAAGCTTGTTTAAATAATTATTCTATAGTTACAGTTTAAGTAGTCTTCTACTCATTTTTATACTACTCTACAGTCTTAAGAATTTAGCATATTAAATTGGCTCTGCCACTAAAGGAAAATTTTGGATTGACTGCTATGTTTATACATATGTTTAACACCAAGGTTGCCAAACCACAAGGGCTACAGAAAACAGAATGAATTATGAGGAGTATTAATTGAGCTTTTGCTACCAAAAAACATCTATCCAATCCAGTAAGCATAGCCCAAAGTACTTATAGATCCAACTGGCTTAGGATATTTTTTCTACTTTCTGCTATGGTGCCTGAAATGTCTATAATTAGAGATATTCCTCTGGGTTCAGACATTATCACAATTGTTATCTGGAAGTTGAAACTGTTACCGCACATTGGCCCAGGGACACATATGATCTTGCCCAATATGTAGCTTAAATTGTATTTGCAAATGGGGGGTAGGGATTGGAATGGGAAAATCTCGGTTCATGGATTATTCTGGAAAGAGTAATTTCTAAAAAATTTTTAATGTTTATTCATTTTTGAGAAACAGAGACAGAATGTGAGCAGGGGAGGGGCAGAGAGGGAGAGAGACATAGAATCCCAAGCAGGCTCCGGGCTTTCAGTGTCAGCACAGAGCCCAACACGGGATTCAACCTCATGAGCCCTGAGATCATGACCCGAGCAAGAATCTCACACTTAACAGGCTGAGTCACACAGGTGCCACTGGAAGAGTAATTTGGGGTGGTATAAACAGTGCAAGGTTTAGCTCTGATATAACAAGTTATTATGATTCTAATTTGTTTGCTGTTGAGCCCAAGTTTTCATCCTTCATGGAAAATAAACAATAAAGATATTTCTTAACATAAAGTTAAAAATCTATAACTCCTTTGGACTTGGTGAGATTTTCTCATTCTTACACAAACTCTATCATTTCAAATTTATTCATATATTTTTCTCATAACTTTTGGCCTAATCTTTAAAAGCTTTGTCTTTAAGAAAATGATTACTTTTCAGTTCCAAATTAATGATTCGTGACCAGAGACAGAATGAACCATAAATATATTATTTTAGGTTTTTAATTTTTTCCCAATAGACATTATTGACGTGCTCTAGTTTGGTTGCCCTTGTTATCAATGACTCTTATTTAGGAAATGGTTTGATCAATAGAAATAGAATTCAGTATGAAATTAGACTGCTCATTTTTAAAAATTTTAAATTCACCTTCAAAAAAGACAATTATCTTATATAACCAAGAATACAGCATTCTTGGTTTTGTGGCACTCGTTTTAATTAAGTTATTTACTAAATACTTATATTTCTTCTGGCCACTGGTAATATCCAACTTCATTATTAGGGTTGGTGTAGGGATAGGGTGACTCAGAGATAAAGAAAATATGGCTTTTGGTCTTAAAGACATTTTCAGTTTAAAGGAAGAGACAGTTTGTACACAATTAGCAGTGGAAAATAATTGATATAAGAAGATGAAGCTCTTCAGTAAGAAAGTTAAAGCCACATTTCAAATTGGAATCCTAGAATACTACTTGGAATGTTGGTTTTCAAACTATTTTCTAGAAAGTAGTATGGGAATGTAGTAAAGGAAACCACTTTTAAAATAAACAAAACAAACATAAAAATGGTTATTTTTCTTATAAAAACATTATTTTTCAAAAATAAGACAAAACTTAAAACTTAAAATTTAAAAAGAAGCACGTAATCCTTTACTGTAAACAACTGTAAATTCATTAATGCTTATTTCACCATGTAGACATATATATTTTTTCCTTTAAAATAGAGTCATACTAAAAAACTATTTTGTAACTGATGTTTTAACTCAATATATCATAAGCTATTTTCAATGATTATAAATTATCTTGTATAATACATGTATATTCATCATTTTACTCATTTATTTATTCATTTAATTAAAAAAATACTGAGGATTTATTATATTGTAGGCACAGTCATTGTCCAAGGATACAGTTATACATTTCAAAGTTCATGTTGCTGATTACACCAAATCATACTAAAATTCAGTGCAAAAGAATGGGTTAAATAGAGGAAGACAAGAAAAAAGTAAATATATCTTCTTTATTTAGTCATTGTTGAGGATGTTAACTAAGTATTTGGATAACGGAGGTGTTCAGTGAACAGCAAGATAAAGTTACTGAGAATTACTTAAGTTTGTTCTGCTTCTAAAACAAAAGATGCGTCTATTTATTATAAACACAGACAAGGTTATACACTAAGCACTTGAAGGCATAAAAGGGAACTATACATTTATTGTTCGATTCCTGCCTCATCAGCCAAAACTGACCTTCAGTAGGTCAATTACTAAGAACTGGTTGAAAACTTTCTGCTCATTACTGGCCTGGCCCTAGAATTCTAGTTCAAAGGATGTCAGAGTAGGTAAGGAAAATTATATTTTCTGTCTCCACATGATTCTGATCATCGAAAACAGGAAAACATAAAAGGAGTGCAGGTAGAACTCACAGAGGGCTATACTACTTTCTACTAAAGTTTTATGCTTTCAATCTATAATAGTTACAGTTTTTATAAACATGTGTTTGTCATCCATCCATCCATCCATCCATCCGGTGTAAAGGCCCAGGAGAGGCTGTTTCAGGATGGCCCACTTTGGCTTAAAGATGATCTTGAATTAAAAGTAATCAAAATCCAGCAGATGCAAGAAAAACTCTGTCTCCCCAGACCTACCTAAATTTACCTTAGAAAAGAGAGCCTATACCAGGAAGCTATTAACAGTGACTCTTTTTTTACCTAAGAACCTTATCTGCATATTAGAACAACCTTTGTTTTTTCAAATATCTCCTTTCACCTTCTTGCTATGGCTTTTCGCACCTTTGTATCCTCAGACCTCACACTTTTCCTTAGCTCAGATAAACTTCCTGTTGCCTCATTGTTTTTGGAATTTCATGTCTGTGTGGATTCCCCACACATATGTCTATTAAATTTGATTTTCTCCTGTTAATCTGTCTCAGGTCAATTTGATTCTAAACCCAATTAGAAGGACCATAGTGCAGAGGAAGATTTTCCTCTGCAACATATCTATCCGTCCATCTATCTATCCCTCTCTTTCTCTTTCTGTCTAATTAGCATTACAATGTTTTCCCTAGATAAAGGGATGTAGACTTTGAAAGCATTACAGCAAGAGACAGAGGGAAAGGAAATATTCTTTTCATAAATATAAGAGTAAATATGTATTAAAATATGTGTTTATATGCCTTTATGTGTGTACACAGTCCCAATTTTTTCCAAATGTTTTCCTGTGCAGTTCTTGTTGACTTACTTATAACTTGTTTTTCTGACCGAACCAAATATGAATGCACCAGAAAGCTCCTTAAGTGGGAGTGGGTACGCTCTCCAGATGGGTGGGACTGGTCCATATGTATAAAGAAACTAAAAGGAAATAGCTCTCCACTTAAAATTAGTGTTCAAAACAGAGAATAATTAGGTTTCAAAGAAAACTCAGTTAAAGTTGTTATGTGACGACACTATTAGAATTAAGAGGTAACTGAGATTTCCCAAGCGATAAGAGATAATTTGCCATTTAGCTTGTAATGAGGTTTGAAAAAAGATGCTCAACAAGATACCAGCCGTAACTAGAAAGGCATTTCTTAGAAGGTCCACCCAGTGTGCATTTATTCGTTTATCCTTATAAAAGAGACAAATTGTCTAATGCATTGTACTCCGAGTAGCCATCATTAGCGCCCCCAAAAAGATTTCTATTGACCCTAACCGTATCTACGGACTATTTCTTCCTCCCTGGCTTTTCCTAGTTTTTCGCTGAGCTATTCTGTCATAAGCCATCTGAGCCAGATGTGGTGGGATCGTGCAGAGAAATAGAAATCATAACATTCAGCGTTGCAGTAATTACATTTTTACTTGAAATATCCAGAGAAATATGATGCAATCTTTAAATGCATATGCAAATCGTGTGCAAATTATATGCTAATACATGTGTGGCCCGCCTAACTATTACATATAACTGAATGCAGCCCTTGGGAAAATCTTATTGGAGATCATTGGTCTAATGAAAATTGCTGCTGCACGTTAATTACAGTGACATGTGTGCTGCTGTATTGCCCCTTAGTGGCGAGGGGGGTGACAGAGGTTAGCTGAAGTCAGATGACTGACAGAATTATGTCTGTGATCATAGAGGTAAATAGAAAATATTTCTATTCTCCAAAATCCCATTTTTTATGGCTTTACATCTAAACTCAAATGTAATATTGGATAACTACTGACAAGGTTCAGAAGGACAGTAGTCTAGAAGACAAAAGACACACATTACCACCTTGACTCAGTATAATCTTTCTCTGCTACAGTGTTTTCATGAACTTTTCATTTTTTACCGGTTTACTAATTCATTGGAAATATACAGATTACAAAAATATATTCTACATTTAGAGAAGTGATTCTACATTTGCATCTCACAAATAAGCTGAGTGCTACAAGGATTTAATAATTTCTTTTGAACAGGCAAATCCAAGCTCTGCTATGTCCAGGCTGTATGACCTTGTGCAAGTCTCTTAACATCTCTGAGTCTTCAGTTACTTAACTATGAAAATATAATAATAGTACATACTTCTTTTTGTATTTTGAAATAATATTTTGCAGAGCCTAGAATATTTTGGCAGGAAAATAGAGGAAAACAGGCAAAGAGGAAAACATTAGGAGCTGAGGTCCCTGGGTGGGGGAAAAACATATTTTGTAACAATGCTGGGAGTGTCTGACCACAGCAAAGCACCTCAGGGTAAGGTTCTTCTTAGGAACCTAACAGACACCACCTACTCCCCCTCAGGTTTCCCTCAGGAATTTGACAAAAGACCTGACTAGAAATACAGAGACCATAAGGTGTATGACCACAAGGAAAGGTATGGCCATAGACCACTTATCATACAGTGGAAATGAACCAATCAGGAATGGAAAACCCAGCACCTAAATTATCAAGCCAACGAGGGTAGGATCTGAGAAGGAATAAAGAGGAAGGGGGGAGGAGCTGACCAGAACAAGGACCAGATGAGGGCTGTTTCCTACCATCCTCAGACATTCTTTCGAATGTCCCCTTACTGTAAAGACAGCTTGCATACTATTCTTCCTTTCCGGTCTTTAATAAACTTTTGCCTGCTGCTTATTTTGTGTCCACCTTTTCATTCTTCGAAATGGTTGAGACAAACAAATCCCGGGTATTGAGGTAAAAAAAAATCCTGCAACAATATGAAAGATAAGTGCTCATGAGCCTATTACTTTATTTAAAATGAGTGATTATTAAAGTCATTTTTTAAGTCTATGTATCTTTTCTAGTCTAGATTATTGTTTTTATTTTTTTAATGTTTTATTTACTTCTGAGAAAGAGAGAGAGACGGCGAGAGCAGGGGACGGTCAGAGAGAGAGGGAGGTACAAATCTGAAACAGGCTCCAGGCTCTGAGCTGGCCATCCGGGCTCTGAGCTAGCCGTCAGCACAGAGCCTGAACCCACTCACCGTGAGATCATGACCCGAGCCAAGGCCGGACGCTTAACCGACTGAGCCACCCGGGCGCCCCTAGACTACTTTTTAATTTATGATATTTACATTCCTAATTAGAGAGATACTCAATATTTGAGAGATGGCCAATTCTTATTTAAGCTATAAACTAAGAGAAAGCCAAAAAAAAAAAAATTACTTATGATGTGGAGTATTAAACAGAAGTATAGTGTGTATGTAGGAGTTCTGATATCACCGTTTGAGACTTATGACTAAGAGATGAAGAAGTTGAATTGTGGGGGGAGAATGAAAGAATTACCTTAATTATTCATTAACCTAATGAGCTTAATTAATTTAAGCAGTTTCCCTGCTTGAAAGAAGTACTTTCCTGAACTTGTTCAGAAATTACATCTACCTTCATTAAAGACAAAATAGACATAAAATGTTTCGTGGTTAGCTTATGATAAAGTTCAGGAATCAAAGGATTTGCTGGCCGTGTTCCTCAGGAAATAGCTCCTGGAAAGGATCCCTTGATTTCTAAGATTTATTTATTCTTGCCGGTCCTCTTCATATGTCTTGCTAAAGGATAGTATTTTGCCATTTCTAGAACTATTCCAAGTGGTGGAATTAAGCATGTTTGAGAGCTTCCTGAAGCTGTGGCTGGAATCAAGGATATTAAGATTGTGGAGGAAAATTTACTGGATTTCTAGCTGTAGAATATGCACGCAATTATTTTTAAGTTTCAAAGAAGGAACAATGTAGGTCTTGTTGCATTAAATAACTATGCATTTAAATAACTATATATTCCTCTCTTACACTAGGCATAAGATAGGTAGTTGAATATCTCTCTGCGCATTCTCATTTAAACACATAGTGGATAAAGAAATAGAAAGGATATTCACTCTTTATAAATATTAACAGAGAAAGATTTGGGAAATAAACATATGTTAGGTCTTGATCCATAGAGTTATTTTATATATAGTGTGTTTTCATTATCAGCAGTTAATGCTTTCCAGCTTAGCTTCAGCAATGAATAGTTTTGTTTACATACAAGCAGTCTTAATAACAGTCCTTCTTAAGTGCTTTTCTATGATGAGGATGATGACAGCAAATACAATTTTTTGGTGTTACCCTTTTACTGAAGGTGTTCTATTCGACATCTTAAGAATTAAATATAGTGCTGCATCAGGCTGCACATCAAGTTGCCTTAAATCTAATGCCACATTTTCCCTCACACAGATAACTTAATTACTAAAAATAAAGTCATTGTCCAGTTCTTAATGACTTAATTATTTGGAAGCAAATTGATTTATGCCTTTTTATCTCAATAGACTCTACTTTCTGTGTTAAGCAGAAGGAGGAAGTATGTTATGAAGTAAAATTGAAGGTTTAAATATGTTTGATCACAGTTTTCTCCTACTATAAAATGTGCGAAGCCAACAGATTCAGCACTTTTAGCTTCAGGAAATGCTTGACTCTCTGCAAGGCATGTAATTGAGTGTACCTGTGGTACAGGGCTGTGTCTAATCAGTCGACTGTGTAGCTGGGTAGAGTCAAGTGCCATTCATTTGCCTCCCCTGAGATTTGTGGAAACAAGAAGGAGGAGCAGGCACAAGACAAAGATATATAACCATGTTGACCACTGAAGTTCATGGTTAACAACTTAATTATCTAAGTTCAGCTATCACTCAGAAACAAACCTGTGCAATTTATGCACATTTTACAATTTACAATAGAAATAGCATAATGTTAAGGACAGTGCTGCTAAAATTAGAATCTACATTAAGTGTGTTTAATTTAATTTTTCTAATTATATTTCTAATAGCTTAAATATCTGCACTGATAAAACAGTTAACCACCTGCATTTAAATGCCACCTGATGCGTTTATTTTGGAACAGTAACAGATTGGTATAATTTGAGCTCAAGTTCCTCTGAAAATTTTTCTATTAATGGGTCCTAAATTAATCTTTGTTCCTGATCTGCAAATGATGTTATAAGGCAACAATCATTGGAGAATTGCCATTACATGATAATATCCTGAGGGTTTTTTTTTTCCCAGTTCAAACTTGGATCGGTGGATAGTTAAAATAAAAATAGAAATTTGCACTGGCATTTCCATTTTCCTATAGAACTTCAATGTTGGAATAGTGCCTGGTTTTGAAAAAAAAAATCAATTCAGTGAAATGTTTGCATAGCACTATGTGAGGAAGGTTAGGTGAATATGCACTACACCTATTGTATCTAGTGAGCAAACATATGTAGAATGCCTCTATTTGCATATAATTTCTATATGTCCCATATATTTTGGGCTGACGGTATACAATATAATGTAACTTAAACTAATTCTTTGCCCAAGCAGTACAAAATCTAACCTTTGGAAAATCTGATGAATGATATAGATCTTTGCCTCCCTTCTCAAAAAAATAAAAATAAAAAAAACCCACACACACACAAAGAAGGCATCAGCATTTTATCAAGACAGTCAAATGAAAGTATTCTATTTCCTCTTGTGTAGAAATGTACCTCATCCTAGCAAAGTGCAGGGAAGTGAATAGATCAAATAGGCCATCTTGTCCATCCTTAGACACACAATTATATTTGAAAAAGTTAAGTATTAAGATTCTGAACGTAAAGAGTTCTGAAGCTCTGAGTCTAATGAGGCCAGTCTCTCACTGAACTGGTGCATAGCCCATGCTAAAAATGCTGTTATTCAAGGAAGCCTGCAATGATGCAACCGTGGGGAATAATATGGCCATCGCACAGAAGGTCTGATGCTAACTAGAGGTATGGTTTCATCAACAGTGGTGATAATAATTCTGATGGTTATTACTATAAAATCTGTTATAATATTCTTAGTTGACTATGATACAGAATAAAGTTGAGCGAGGAATCATTAGTGTAGGTGTCAGTGCTAGCTGGCCCTAATATAAATGTGTGACCTTGATTAATTCATGTAACCAACACATTCTAATTTTTGCCTTTGTACAGTGTGTGGAAGTTAAACAGGATGATCTGGAAGCATAAAATTTCTGTACTGGACACAGTGCTCTGAAGGCAACAAAATATGGGCTTTGGACACCACAAGACCTGGGTTAATGTTTAGACTATAATCACTTATTATCTATATGACTTTTTAAAGAACAACATCTCCCATCCTCGTTTTTCCCCCCTGAACCCTTTTGACATAACTAAACAGACCCAACAGAGCTGAAATCAAAATTAAAGGGTAATAGTCTTTGGCTCATAGAAGGTACTGAAAAGTTTGTTCATTTGGTTCCATTATGACTATTGCTTTACACGACTATGAATGTAGCAGTAGGGACAGAAGCCATGTCTGGAGGCAGTGATGATGTGATTAGAAAAATATGTATGGGTTTGTAGTAGCAACTCCTTGCAGGACTGTCACTGCGGCCTCTGTCCCACATGTCACAGAGCAAATTGACTGTGTTCTTCTGAAACCGAGATCCTTATTTTGAAAGCTTGTCCTATGTGTCAGACGGGCTTGTGAGCTCAGGAAGAAACTTGGGAGCTAAAGCAATAGCTCTCCTCTGGCAAGTTCACAGGGTCTTTTGCTGCTCTGCTCATGACTGTGCTCTCAAGAAGGTCTGTGTGGCAAGGCTACAGGGGTTGCCCATTGTTAAGGGCCCTTTTTGCAGAACTCTGGAATTGCAAGGTGGAGCAAACACTGAATCTTATATGATAATCTCCAAGCAAATGCAAAATGGCTGATGGATCACTTTTCCTAGAGAGTCTGAGTTCTTCCCTCTCTCTGACAGAAAGAATTGAGCTCATTGTGACTTCAGAAATATAAAATTATGGGAAGTCGTGTTTCAGATTGACAGAGGGGAAGGAAGAGGCATGCATGACTCCTGTTTGGGCAGGGGAGACTATTGGAGAGGAAGTCAACCTTGAATGGCACTGAGGAGCAGGATAATGAAGCATGAATTGACAGGTGATGGGATAAATCTAAAACATTTGAACATGGTATAATAAAATGAGTGAAATAGGTTGACTCGATCAAGGGCCATTATGGGAAATTATGTCTTTACTGTACTATTTGTTTCTGTGATAAATGAAGAAGTCTATTTCCTTGACTCAGGTTTAAGGTCCTTTCTATGTATAATTTCTTCCAAATCTACTTTGGGAAAAAAAAAAGAGATTCATTTGTAAAGTATTATTATATTTGTCCCCTGGTCCAAACTATGTATGTCATTTTGTGCTACCCAAGATGAATATTGTGGTAATGATGGTCTTATTTTCTTTCCCCAGTAGGAAAGAAAAACAATTCCAAGTAATGGTCAGTTTTGAGACCATCAGAAATAGTCAGTATACGTCAAAAACATATTTGCAAAAATGACTTAAGAATTTCTTCAGTGCTAAACGAATAGGGTAAAAAAATATATACCAATGTGGATTCAAGTCATTC
This sequence comes from Proteles cristata cristata, assembly GCA_017311185.1. Classification (NCBI taxonomy): domain Eukaryota; kingdom Metazoa; phylum Chordata; class Mammalia; order Carnivora; family Hyaenidae; genus Proteles; species Proteles cristata. The sequence continues at coordinate 1,550,591 of JAESUZ010004641.1, forward strand.
TTGACATTAAGGAGCATTTATGCTTCTTTACTCTTTCCAATATTTTTACTTTCAACTAGTAGCATATTCTGGTTTATGACTTGCCAATGGAGTAGTACATCTGTCTCATTCAATATAAGGGTTACTACTCTTCAGAGAAGAAAAGTTACTTTTAATTTCCTTGAAGACTTCATATCACTTAGGGGAGAACAGCAGTGGTGATGCAGAGAGATATCAGAGGGGCTGAACTGCTGACAAAGAACTACCTGAGCAAACCAGGGATAAGGGTACACTGGCAATTACTCTCCTCTCCCAGCTGGAAAAAAGGCCAGGCCACCAAGGGACATGTGTCGGGGAATCAGCTAATAGGTCTACTTGTTGAGATTTCAAGATCGACTGGTAAAAACAACTTGTTTTCAGGTACTTTGTCTATGTGAGAAGTGACCTATCTGCTCAGCTTAACTGTGTGAAAATAGAAATCGTCATTCAAATCCAACTGACATTTGAATACACTTTTAAAGCACTATAAAGATGAATGCTCCTGCCATTGGGAGAAGCTTAATCAATAAAATAATGAAAGTTATTGAAAATGTTGAAATCACTCTGTCCACCAAGCCTGTAGCTCATTCCTATTCATGGCTCTCGTGATAAAATCTGAATCTTCATTGGCTTCGCCCTTTCAGATCAGCCATTCCCCCACCTGGCTCACTGTGTGCTGTCACTTCTTCACAGGTGTCTCCCAAACCTGGCCTCTTCTTTCTATTCTCCCTCTTGCTGTCTTAGTTCAGAATCTTAGCAACAACTTCTCCACGAATAGTCTCTTAATGTGTCTCACTGCTTTGATTCCTGTCTGACGGGCATCCTTCACTTTTCTTCTACTGTCTAAAGAACCTTACTGCCTAGACATAGTTCACTTGGGTCCTGATCTGGAGGCAGAAGAGGCAAGTGAGGCACAGAAACAAATAGATGATCATGGCGGAGTCAAGTTAGAGATGAAGTAAGATAGGAAATATTCCCTTTTGGTTTTCTTGAAATACATCAACTCTTCGTCTAAGAAAATATGCAGCTGCTTTCTGAAAATATGTTTTTTTTTAATTCGTTGAGAAGAGGAATTGTCTAAGTCATTCTTTTTAAATAAAATAATGATTTTTTTCAAATTAAATAACTTATTTATATTTTCTTTGTGCAGAGGATCAGCATGTAAAACGGAGACTTTGGAATCAGAAATTGGGTTTACAGCTTGTCCACTTAAAGCACTTAAGTAGCTACAGAACCTCAGTTTCTGATCTATGCCTTATTGACCTCTCTAGGCTAATTTACTGCTACTCTCCAATTATACTGAATTTGTTGCTAACTCTGGATCAAGTCATGTGTTCTCCCTCTAACCTTCACAAATGTTGTTTCCTGTGTCTGGAAGATTCCTCCATAATTTAACTTTAACCAGCAGCTTCCCACTTCCATATACATACACTAATTTGTCACCATTCATCTGGCCGTGGCTTAAATGACACCTCCTACAGGAAGCCTTCTTTGACGCCTAATTGAAGTTAAACCCTCCATCCATGGATTCCCATTTGACCTTCTTCCATCATAGGTATCTTACTGAATGATGTATTTATGTCTTCCCAGCAAGACGATCAGCTCTGGAAACAAAGGTCTGCTCCTCTTGCTCCACACTCCATCCTTAACCCCTAACCAAGCCTCTGGGAACCCAGAAGTCACTCAGTGAATATTTGGGGAATGACACCCCCAAATGTGTTTTGCAATTTATCAGAGCCACGTATCCCAAATCCCATCAGCTGCACTGAATAACAACAGAGGCTGGCACACAGTAGCCACTCATAAACATCTATTCAAAGAATGATGATACAAATGAATGACAAGTGAATGAGCGAATGAAGTGGTGAGAAGAGCACAAAAGTCCTTCTGTCTAAGATATTTCTTGGTAAAACTTGAAATTCTGAATAATGTCGTTTGTTGCATAGCTATCAGCTCCCCATCACAGCGGCCAAGCCCTTGGAGAATGAAAGGGAAAGTGACAGGAAGCTGAGTGCAATCCAGTTTGGAGACAGGTCATTGGAACCTTAGGAAAAAAACCATGAAGACCCCAGGAAACTAGAGAGTGAAGGAAAAGGAGAAAGAAAAAGAATGGAACCTCCTGCTTATATTCATGATATGAGTCCCAGTTGTGACAAGTGAGACATGCCTTTTCTTTACTTCCCAGGGAAACATTTGGAGAAGCTTCTGCTGCAAGCATCACAAAAACAAAGGAGACACAGGCAGGCTCAAGAGAATGAAATCAGTGTTTAATTACTAAATAATCTACCTCTAAAATTAAAGAAAAAAAGCTTAAATAATTCAGTTTGATTTGGTCTCATTAGTCTGATTTCCTAGTATTTAGCCTTAATTATGTGATACATAAGCGCTAATTATGTGGTACATATACAGTGTGCTCTCTAAAGTGAAAGATCAGAACGGATACTGACTTAAATGATAAAATATGTTAAATTATTAATGATAATTAATCTTACAAAATAGGCATAATTAGTTTAAGTACTTTAGATATTATTCTTAATAGCATTACAAATAATATGACACAGTTTGATCATTTTTAAAATAATTTGTTGGGAAGAAAGGCTATTCAAGCAGTGTTTTTTTACTCAGGATGACCAAAGGAATTGCCTGGTGCTGTCAAAATATCTAGCTGTCCTTGCTGAAAATGTGAGTTCGCTTTAACCCACGAAGCGCTGTTTCCTTAACAAAATGGGAATACTGCTTTCAAAGAACACTTTTTTTTAATGAATATAGCCATCTTTACAAATAAAAGTACCTATGCCATTAACAGTTTTTTGGGGGGATATTCTTTGTTCCGTGCATACCGTACCATTAGCTGTCAGCACTATTCAGTTTGTTTTAGTGTTTCACCTTTTTACTGTTAATCTTTTGTCTTCTACTGAGGTCAATTTAAAATCTAGTTGTCAATTTTGATGTGGCGGATCAAAGCCGTCTGTTTTAACTCCTTGTCCTGTTCCTGCATAAATCTGTTATTGTCATTTAATATCTAACATGGAGTTAAATTCTGAAAAATTTTACAGAACTATAAAAGGAATACAGTTTGCCTTTAAAGCAAACAAAGCAGACTTTTGAAATGGATGTGTGTTGAATGGGGCAATGCACGGAATCAGATAATTGTTCATCTCCTCTAAGTGGAGTTTAGGGATAAAGAATAAGATGATAAATTACACATCAGAAATCATCTTATTTCCTCTGTAGATGTTACTACAGTGTTCCACGTCCAAGCTTAAAATAATTTTGCTGAATACTACTGAGGAAAGTTCATACAATCCAACTGCAGAGCCTTTTCTCAGAATATAGCCCAAGCAAATCACCAGAAACATGATTTCTTCCAATAAAATCCTGATGTGATTATACTAACCCAATATATATAAATCTGTCTTGAACTTTGACATTAGAAGATACCACAATGGTTAAAAATAGGTAAAGCATGTTCAGGAACATCTATTCTAAAGTCAGACAGGAAACATTTTTAATACTGGGGCTTTGTTCGGATGGTGCCCTTCAGTAGTGTTCACATCAATACTGCATTCTTCCCAGCCATCACTTTCACCATTTGACATGTTCTTTAAAGCTAAATCATCAACATTTTGAGAAGATTTCATCTCGATATTCGGTCTCCCTAATTAGTTGTAAGGCACTGTTTACCCAATTAATTCAAACTTGGTTGTACTGAATAAACACTTGTTAAGGGCAGATATGAAGGCTGGCTCTGAGTGGGAAGGCTGGCCAACGTAGGATCAGTGAAGGAAAGGAAATCCCAGCACTGTCATAATGTTCCACCGAGAAGACTCCAAGGATTGCAGCAGTGACTCCCATACATTTAAAATGTTTAAATTGACAATAGAAAGCTTGTGAGATCTTGCATAGAATCTCAGTATGTAAAACAGATAAAATTGATATTTTAGAAGTTTATGAAAGCCGTAAGGGTATTTCACTGAAAAACAGAAATGTAAGATTTGGATATTATAAATGGCAACACCACTGAACCTCAGCATTCAATTGATTTTTCAATTTGTGTTAGTTGTACAATTTCAAAAAATCTGCTCAGGTAATTTGCAATAGAGTATAACAGATTTTATACTCATTTTATATAGATGACCTTAATTTTAGACTACTTTTCAACTGATTATGACAGTGTCCACAAAAGACACTTTCCTTTTTTTTTTTTAAGTTTGTTTGTTTATTTTGAGAGAGAGAGAGAGAGAGAGAAAGATAGGGGCAGAGAGAGAAGGAGAGAGAGAGCCCCAAGCAGGTTCCGCACTGTCAACACAGAGCCCGATGTGGGACTCAAACTCACAAACTGTGAGATCATGACCTGAGCCAAAATCAAGAGTCAGACCGTTAATTGACTGAGCCACTCCAGAGCCCCAGTAAAAGACACTTCCATCTGAAGTGTGCAGAGAAGCAATTGTTGGAACTGTTGGCTCGTATGGTTTTGTTTAATCACATTTTATTGTGATCTATATGCTTATGTGTTGTGAGTAATATTACACAAAATATCCTAATAAAACTCTTTATTGCATATATTATATTGCTTAGCACACATATGATATCACACAATGCACTCTTTATGAGATCTGTGATGAGAAATTCCTGTTTGTACTTAGTGTCAAAAATAATGGAGATTTTGACTCTAAAAAGAAAAAAAATCATATGAGCACTGTGAGCTTTGTAACTGCCAAGTTTTTTTTTTGTTTGTTTGTTTGTTTGTTTTTGGCTGCAAAAAAACCTTACAGCCATAGTTATGGCCAAGTATTGAGTGTGTGTGTGTGTGTGTGTGTGTGTGTGTGTGTGTGTGTGTGTGTGTGTGTCTTTACACTATAAACTTTTAGCCTCATCGCCCATTTTACTTTTTCCTTGCTTGAGCTTCTTTTGTATATTTTTCCAAATTTTTAAATTTGCTATTATATAATTTTGTAATCACCTTAAATAGTATCTGGAAAAAAAAGTTCAGGAAAATGTAAATAATAGATAAAATGATATTTGATTATTTCTCCCATTGACTCTCAATTGCGAAGAATGAGACCATGTCTAATTCATTCTTCTGTCTTCAGAACTAGGAGAGTGTCTCCCATGTAATAATTGTATATCTCCACTTATAAAATTCCTATACTCACCTGTTGATTACTAATAAAAATATATGATAAAGGCTTTCAATGATACAGTTCATTTTTTTACTCTAAACTTATTTACCGCCACAAAAACTTACAGATGCCCCAGCATACCCTACACTGGTTAATAATTATTCTGCTACCTGTGGTTATCCCTGAGTTGTTCTTCCTCCTGGAATGTTTTTCTCCATTTTGTTAGTTTTAGCCCAAATATCACTTCCTCTCTGAAGACTTATCTAATTTTATCAGAAGTGTTAATCACTCTTCTCTTGAATTTTTAATATAACTAACCTCAAACTTTAATGGAGTTCCCTAATCAGTTCTTATCAAACTTAATTATCCACTAATACAACTGTTTCTCCTGAAATTCTGTGATCTCCTTAAGGATAAATAACCAGTCGTTTTCATCTTGTGATGGATGTTACATGAATGTTCAATATTCTTAACTAACTGTATGCTGTTAAACAAATTAATACTATTGACTATCCATCAAATTTAGTCAAATTTGCCTTTAGTACTTACATTATAAAAATAGCCCACGTAATGGGTATTATTGTTAGTAACTTTAGTTAATTTTTAGTTTTATTTTTACTGTTAGAGATAAATTTTTTAGTGTCCATGTGGTTCTTTTCCTAAATTTAAAGATAATTAGTTTAAGTAAAGTCTTTTACATTTCTGAAAATTTTAAGAATTCTAATAAACGTTTTTAAGACTGAAAAATTTGTCAACATTAAACTAAATGTACGTATTCATATATTATACATATTTAAATTAATAAATAAATAGAAAAGTCATAAGCTAAACTGTATACATTTGCAACTGTACCTATAGAGCTAAAAATTCAACATAACACTGTTGCTGCTCAGTGCACGAAATTGAAATATTTTGTAACTCTGCTACCTCTATTCAAGCTTGTTAAATGGTGAGGGAGATAAGTTGTTACAGTCTCAAATCTGAAGCAATATGGTACTTGAGGTTAGCTTTTTAAAGCCTAATGACGGTTTTCAAGTAAGAATAAGTTACAAAAAGGATACATACTTGGAATGTCTGTTTCCTAAGTTTCATATCAGAGTAACATTTATTTTTTTTAAACATTTTTTTAAATATTTTTATTTATTTCTAGGAGAGAGAGAGAGAGAGAGACAGCGTGAGCAGGGAAGAGTCAGAGAGAGGGAGTCACAGACTGAAACAGTCTCCAGGCTTCGAGCTGGCAGTCAGCACAGAGCCCGACGCTGGGCTCGAACCCACGAACCGCGGGATCATGACCTAAGCGAAAGTCGGACGCTTAACCGACTAAGCCACCCAGGCGCCCCAGAGTAACATTTATTTTTGATCAAATAGGACACTACTAGTATTTAGAAATAGAAGATTCATTTTTCTATTTTTATTTCTAACATCCAATCATTCATGTGACCTATCCTCAACTGATTCCTAAGTATTTTCCTTGTGTGGTTGCTTGGAATTACATTAATGAAAGTTTCAAAGTCAAAACCATCAAAAGAAAAGAAACTCCTAGGTTTTCTCATATGTTTGCTCCCTCTCCCCCCCCTTTTGGAAAAGCTATAGAACAACCAGTTACATAATTGCATAGCATTAAAGTTGTGGCAATATGTAGTTTTCAAATTGGAATACTTATGAAAGGTTTTTGCACTTAATGAGAGAATTTGTGATAAACGGGTATTAAAACTGATTAGCTGCTTATCACCTTTATATTTATAATCATTTTTCAACAGTATTTATTTGTTATGATACATGATAATAATCTCAATATGACAATATAGTCATGGAAAGTAATGATACTAATTTGATACCAGACTGCTGCCTGCATTGTCCAGTTTAATAATTATAACATTAAAATGTTAGTGTAAAATAGATTCATTTTTTCTTAGGTGTTTTTATTCTGACTCTCTCTTCCCTGATCCTTCCACTTGCTTATCAAACAGTTAATAAGATACTAAAGTGAAGGTGTGTGAAGAACACAGCCAATTGTTAATTCTATTTTTCCTAATTTCTCATTTGTTAGATATCAGATGCGTATATATTTAGTGCATTATTGGTTATAAGGAAATGTGTAGGTAGTTTCAATCTTTTAATATTATTTTCCTTTTTGTTTTCTTGCCTAATTTTAATTTTTTAAATTATTCATTTAATGACTCTCGTTGCCATGCTTATCTTTCAGTCCTTAGGAAACAAAATATGTAAGTCTTTCTTGTATTGTTTTCCATTACTTATTCTTTTATAATTCATAATTCAAGGGAAGGGAGAGAGAAAAGAAAGAGACTCATTTTCTAGATCCAGAGCTTAGGAGAAAATATTGTTGTACGCTTGACAGCAGGTTGAAGCTGCCTCTGAAAGATAGGAGAGGTCAGTGATGGTTGAAACTCTACAAAAAAGACAGAATAAAAGCGCCAATCTTCCACAGGCTACTTCTGAACTGATTTGAGACATTCAGGAAACCTTGGTGTGAATATACATCTTGCCAAGTTTCAGTCTTTAGGTGATGAATTTCTTTTGCATCTCAAGTACTAAGTTCCATCAGAGTGGAATGGAAGAAACCCTGCTTTCTCACTGTTATAATCAGGTAAGTCTTTGGTGGAAAAAGTGGCATTTGAGTTGGACCTGGTGTTTGTCACAAAGAAGGACAGAATAGCATGTTTTTTTTCTCCATGTCTTGAATGCTCCATGTCAAGAAAGATAATGTGCTGCTCAAGGAGAGGTACTAGGTAATTAGGTAGGGTTGTCTGACTAAGTTGGAAACCTAAAGTAAGTGTTTCAAAAGTTGGGAAATAATACTCATTGTACAAAAGGAGATTTACGTGATTGGAATTTAATCATGTTAAATTTCTTCACAATATTTAAGGTGGCTTATCGTGAGGGGGCTCTGAGAGACTAAAATAAGCCCAGTAGTTAAGTTGAGACCCAGAAGTAAAAGTGAGAATCAACTGAAATGAAAAAAAGTCATAAAATGCTCTTGAAGATACTTATTTGTTTAATTTTATTTGTGTACTGAATCAAGAAGTCCTTATTTTCCATTAGGTGCTGTTTTGAGTACTTATAAATATTAATTATTTTATTTTATAAAACTTATTTCTAAATATTTGGATAGAATAATTCAAATGACCAAAAGTGCATATGGTCAGAAGAATTAACACCATGCAAGTCTAATGGAAGTATAATTTAAAACAAGTTTCACCACTGGACGACCTATAGTTTGTATGTTTAATGAGATAATCTATATGAAAGAATTTAATAAACAGCCAAGCCTTGAACAAATACCCAAGATAGGATTCTAATTATTCACAATGGACCAGAAATATGAAAAAGCAAATCACATTGGAATAAGGTTGGAGTCAGTCAGTAGATCAACAGAATTACAAGAAAACTAGTTAGTATATAGCACTTGCATCTAGGAAACAGTGGAAAAAAAATGTTTGCATGGTAACAGAGCTATATAGCTATTATTTGGAAACTGCTGTGTGATTATTTTTCATGTACTTCTTAGCATTTTTTTGAGATGGAAAATCCATGGAATGCTCCATTTTCCTTTTTGCATTAAGAAGGCTTTCATAAGAAACTCATTGTGCCAAAGTGATAATTTTGCATAGTTTAATAGTTCCCATGAATCATGAAACTACTTTCAACCCACATATCATTTGACCCTTGTCAGCTTCTATACACAATTCCAAAAGACAGAATTTGGATAAAATACAGAAGTGCTACACATGAAAAATTATTCTGGATTAAAGGCAAAGATGAGAGAATTATTTTGATTGCTACATAAATGTGCTGTATGACACTCAAAGCAAAGACAATGCATCACATTTGGGTGCATGGAACAGAAATTATAGAATTAAGTCAGAAAATGAAATTCTGTGGGTCCCACGATGCAATGGACCAGCTTACTATTATTATTATTTTTACAAGTAAAAACCATGCTCGCTTTATTCCGAGCTACCGTGTAGGTCTACATAATCCAGAAAAAAAAAAATTTGGTCTGGTCTTCTTAGAGAAAAATCTACTTTCTCCCTTGAAACTTTCATCTATTCTCATTTCTAATAGTATTTGTAGGCTTCATGTTATCGAATGTTTATCTATAGGACTAGGCATTTCCAGATTTCAATATTCATACACTTAAAAACCGCTTGAAACTTCTTACTGAATGTTTCCTAGCTACCTCAAATTTCACATGTTCAGAACTGGACTGATGGTGTCACTGTGCCCTCACTGCCACATATACCAATCCCTATATCTCCTCCTCTTTTTCTTTTTTAAAAAAATTTTAAAAATGTTTTATTTATTTCTGAGAGAGAGAGAGGGAAAGAGAGAGAGAGAAAGACAGTGTGAGCAAGGGAGGGGTCAGATAGAGAGGGAGATACAGAATTCGAAACAAGCTCCAGGCTCTGAGCTAGCTGTCAGCACAGAGCCCAACGCGGGGCTTGAACCTATGAACCATGAGATCATGACCTGAGCTGAAGTCAGACACTTAACCGACTGAGCCACCCAGGCACCCCTCTCCTCCTCTTTTTCTTATTTGGTAGGGTGGAAAGTCTTGAAACATAGGAGCTCTCCTTTACTCCAACTCACTCCTATGTTTCTAATGAAAGGCTGTGGATTTTATATCCCAATCATTTCAAATAAGCTTCTCTCCTTTCTGCCCAAATGTCACCCACACACGCTGTATCTCTCTCTTGGCTATTGAATAACCTCTGAACTGATCACCTGACACCATGTTCTTTCTTGTCCAATCAGTGTTTCACAGCTGCTGTTGCTGATACACAAATCTGGTTGTATGCCACTTAAATTTTTGTCCTGTTTTTCTAACGCCTAAATCATAAATCTAAACTCATAGCTTTGCTGCTGTACTACACAAAGTTCATGCCCCACCTTTAACAAACTCTCGGAAATGTGTTTGGTAGTGTTAAGATGGGACAAGGTGGGTCCCACCCAAGATAGAGGGTAGGGTGAAGTGACTTGAGGAGTGAAGTGAAAACTTAGGAAGAGAGACACACAGGCATGCGTTCATTCTTTCGTTCATCAGCACTTATTTAGTAAGCATGTAGTAGGTACTAGGTGCTGTGTGCCCAAAGACTGGCAAGACACGGTTTTTACCCTTGAGTTGTTTTTGGTCTTCCGTGAGATATCTAAACTGCCACTTGAAGCTATGCATGTATTTCTAAATAAGTTAAGAGGTGACACCCAAGCAAAATCTTGAAAGACAATGGAGTGTTATTCAAGAAAAGAAAAGACAAAAGGGTTTTTCATCAGAAGAAGGAATGTGCCAAAGGTGTAGACACTAACAAGAGCATATCCCATTCTAAAAAAATAAAACTACAAAAAATGTAGGCTAAACAGTCAAGAGTAGTGTACATTACACGATAAGCAGAGGCTGCATCATAAAGGTCTTGACTGTCATTCTGAGGTGTTTGAAATTTGTCATTCAGGCAGTGGAAAGCTTTCAGTGTATAGTTATTTTGTGAGGTTGGAGTGCATAGATCAAAAAAAAAAGTATATATAATGTACGAATTAATACCTTATTGATACCACCTTTAAAATATGATAAGTAGTAGTGACTTGATTAGCTCTGCATTTAGAAAGATTCTTCTGATCTAGAGAACAGATAGTAGGAAACTAAATCATGCAGAAAAGACACTGGTTCAGAAGATGTTGTTCTACTCGAAACAAAATATGTAAAGAGCTTGATGGAGTGGAGCAAAGTGCACATATTTGGAGATATTTAAAAAGTAGAATCAATAATATTTGGTGAGTATTTGAACAACAGCATGGAATGAATGGGAAAATATGGGCAAGACTAGCAGAACTAGAAAAACGAAAGAAAGCTGAGGTCACCGCAATGGTGTAAACAGAGCTGTTCTAGGTAAATTGCAGAAATGAAGGACGAACACCAGCCATATGTTTATATGTTCTCATTAAATACTCATTTGGGTGGACCTGGCTCATTTAACGCGGCTAGGATGCAATGAAGTAATTATCCCAGTCGTGGTCTTACAAACAACACACCCTACATGGATATATATCATTCAGTTTTTAGGAATTCCAATGTAAATGATGCACTTTTTCTGATTGGAGGTACAGTGACTTACACAATATATATTCTTCATTTTTCTGTATATATGACTCTGATGACGCTTTGAAGTTGGGAAGATGTATTTAAGTTAAGGATATTGGCTTTGAAGACTCCTTAGTTTTCAATGATCACTGCTACTCCTATCCCTGTGTATTATTTGTGGACACAAGGGAGTCAATGAGGGCAAAGCGATGACAAACAAAACAAAACAAAACAAAACAACAGTGAAGAGAAAAAAAGGTGTAACATTAGGATCTACTAGGGCATTACTAAAACTGCCGAGCATGATTTAAACACTCAAACTAATTTTAAAAGGAGGCATTCTTCAACATTCTAACCTCAGAAAGCAAATATAATTAAAGCTTTATGATTAAACTTTGATGGAATAATTTCCAGGTTTTCCTTTTCTACTTTTGTATATTCTTTAACCTTAATGATTCTTCTATTTAGAAGTTTTATTGCTTAAATTTACCACTTGAGTAATTTTAGAAACAGCTAACGGATATCCACATTTTGCGTTCCAATTTTCTTTTATCTTTTATTACTGATATGTTCACTGTTAACTAGGGACTTCAGTGTTCATCTCCTTTTTACTCTGTGTCAAAAACAAACTGGGGGCAAGGCAGAGTTGTTACTTTAGTGAGAAGCTGAGATCGTGAATGAATTCTAGAAACTAGGAAAGGAGGGTTGTGAGGGACATGGATATGCGTGAGAGATGTACAGAATTAATCCACTGAGAAAATCTGAATCATGCCTCAAGGCACAAGATGCCTGTGAACCAATCATTACATAAAGACTTTTTTGTTGCCCCATGCCTTTGGCCTCTTAGTGAGGTTACTCTTTTGGCAAATGATCTATCTTAATATTACACAAGGGAAGCTTTGTATGAGCAGTGCATCATCAGAGTTCTCTTGTTCTATAATAACGTAAGGAAAAGAATGTGTGCAATATCAAACACCATGGTCCAGAATAAAAATAGTATTCCTTTGTTACATAAATATAAAAGTAATAGTGAAAAGCAGCCACTAGAAAAGAACATTGGAATTATGGAGACTCGGCATCTTTGGAAGATTATCTTCACATTGCATGTTCATATCACCAATGAGAACATTAACAATAGTCCACATCTATTAAGTGTTCTACTTGTGCCGGCCATTGCACTAGGAAGTTGCTGTGGATGACCTCACTTACTCTGTACACCTACCAAAGCAATCAGATTATTTATTACTCACTTTTCCCAGATGAGTGAACTCAGGCTCCCATATGTTAAAAGTTTCCTCACCATCACACTTTCTGACTCAGAATTTCAACTCAAGTCAAGTGATTCTTCATGTGGTATTTACAGTCACCATCCAATATTTCCTTCCAATAAAGATGTAAATTTTAATTTCTCAAGAAATGTTTGCTGTTACATAGTAATTTTTTTTTGTTTACTATTACATTAAATGAGATCTTTCACATTAAAATGTGCATGTTAAGCTGAGGGAAATTTTGAAACTGTGTCTGCCCATCTCTCATATTCTTTTTTTTAAAAATATTTTTATTAATTTCTAGGAGAGAGAGAGACAGCATGAGCAGGGGAGGGTCAGAGAGAGAGGGAGACACAGACTCCGAAATAGGCTCCAGGCTCTGAGCTGGCAGTCAACACAGAGCCCGACGCGAGGCTCGAACCCCCGAACTGCGAGATCATGACCTAAGCGAAAGTCGGACTCTTAACCGACTAAGCCCCCCAACCCCCCAGACACCCCCCATCTCTCATATTCTTAATCTTTCTAAATTGTATTTGAATCACAGATTATTATCTTAGGGTTTATGTATTCCTAGGAGGTATATGAAGGTACCTTAGAGGACTGATAACCTTCCAGGATCATTTCTTAAATATCATGAATATGCAATTTGTTATATTTTTCAGGAAAGTGAGAACATTGCTTCTTCAGATTTTAAAGCTGTATATGACTCCAAAAAAGTTTCAGAATCATTAGCCAGATGTTTTGGTCTCTGAAAAGGAAGAGAAATCTAAAAGTAACACTTCAACAAATAAAAGGTAAAAATGAACATGATATCTGAATTTTAATAGAAAAACTGTCATAGGTATATAAAGGCTTTGATTAATGTTACCAGAAAATAGTTTTTTAAAATAATTATTAAGAATTGAGAGTGTTAAATCAGTGTGATTTTGACTCACTAAGCAGGATAAACCCCAGTTACAATATTGAATTTCAGATTTATTCATGCCAAATATGAAAGATATTTCAAAATCTCTTAATATAAATATGGCCTAAAATTTGGTATATAGTCATCTGGATTAACTGTTTTTATTTTATCTAACCACCATTTTAATTTAAATATAATCTTGCTTTGTTTGGTTAAGTGTCAGTTTAGTTTTACAAGAGACTGCTAGATGCTACTGAAAAATGTATGCATTGTTTTACATTGCATGAGCACTTCAGTTTCTCCACATCCTCACCAACACTTGGTATTTTCAGTCTTTTTAATTTTAGCTCTTCTCATGCATCTGTAGTGGAATTTTATTGTGGTTTTAATGTGACTTTCCTAAATAATCAAATATGTTGAGAATTATTTCTTGTATTCATCATCCACTTGTATGTAATCTTTTGTGAAGCATCTGTTCCAATCATTTCACCACTTTTAACTGGATCGACTTCTCATAAACAGTTTATAAGCAATCGTTTTACATTTTAGATGCAAACTCTTTGTCAGGTTGTATATTGTGAATATTTTTTCTTGTCTATGGCTTCCCTTTGCACTTATTTAATGGAATCCCTTCTAAGAGAAGAAGATTTGAGTTTTGGTGATTCACAATTTATCAGTATTTTTATTTTATAGTTCCTACTTTCGAGCTTATCTGAGAAATCATTGCCTAATTCAAATTGGCAGATTTTCTACTGTTTTCTTCTAAAAAGTCTATAGCTGTAACTGTAGTGTTTATGCCTATGTTCTATTTAATATAAAATTTTGTGTGTTGCATGATTTGGGTATTGAGATCCACAGGCACCCAGTTGTTTCTAGAGTATCTGTTGAAAAAGCAGTCCTTTCTCTATTGAATTGCCTTGTGCTTTTGTAAACAGTGTTGTAACTATGAGCCTTCTTCTGGAATCCATCCTGCTGCATTTTTGTCTATTCTAACAATAGCACACTATTTTTCTTAAGTTCTTATCTATATTCCAGTTAGCATACAAGGTAATATTTCAGGTGTACCATGTAAGGAATCAACACTTCCATTTATCACCTGGTGCTCATTACAAGTGTGTTCCTTAATCCCCATCACCCATAGAACCGATCCCCCTACCCCCTGCCTTTTTGTAACCATCAGTTGGTTCTGTATAGTTAAGAGTCTGTTTCTTGGTTTGCCTCTTTCTCTCATTCTCTTTTCCTGTTACTCATTTGTTTGTTTCTTAAATTCCACATATGAGTGAAATCATGTTATTTGTCTTTCTCTGACTGACTTATTTTGCTTAGCATAATACTTTCTAGTCCCATCCATGTTGTTGCAAATAGAACAATTTCATTTTTTTATGGCTGAGTACTATTCCAATGTGTGTGGTGTGTGTGTGTGTGTGTGTGTGTGTGTGTGTGTGTGTATCACATCTTCTTTATCCATTCATCAATTGATGGGCATTTGATCTATTTCCATAATTTGGCTAATGTAGATAATGGTGCTATAAATATCAGGGTGCATGCATCCCTTTGAATTAGTATTTTTGTGTTCTTTGGGTAAATGCCTAGTAGTGCAATAGCTGGATCATAGAATAGTTGTATTTTAACTTTTTTCAAGAGTGTTCATACTGTTTCCATAGTGGCTGTACCAGTTTGCATTCTCCCCAGCTGTACAAGAGAATTTCCCTTTCTCCACATACTCACCAATACCTATTGTTTCTTGTGTTGTTGATTTTAGCCATTTTAACAGAATAACATACTATCTTGATACTGCAACATTATAATATAAAGCTACTAACATTGTTCCTTTTCAAAACTGTTTTTGGCTCTCCTAGGTTATTCGCATTTCCATATAAATTTTAAAATCAGCTAAATAAATTCTACACAATTTTTTGAAAATTTAATTTGAATTAGAGTCACTCTAGAAATCAAGTGGGGAAAAACTGATATCTTAACAATAACAAGTCACCTAGTCCATGAACCTGGTATACCTTTCCATCTATTTATGTCTTTAATTTTTCTCAATTGGAAAACTTTTAAGAACCATATAAAAGAGAGTTATTTCTTTAGATTCTTTATTCAATTAGAGAGAGAGGCATTTCTGGTTCTTTCCTTTTCAATGTTTATTTATCCCTGACTCTAAATTTGGAAGAATCTCAAAGTACTCTACCTCAAGTGCAAAGGAGAAAGAAGTTTATGTTGGGGCAGGGAGAAATTGGCATCTTCAAAATTATAGAACTGTACCAGCAACTTCCACATTACGATCTTCCCTACCAGTTCAACAAGATGGAAGCTCTAATCCAGGAGGATGTAGCCAAGATGAATCTCCTTCTCCTTCAGCACTCAGTCCAAGTGTGAGATTTCTCCCAAGAGTATCAGACTACCAGCATTTCTAACCACCCTACCAAGCTTGATGTTGCAGAATCTCTATTCTAGACAAGAGTAGCAGAGAGGTCTGGGGAATCCTTTCTCCATCCAGTACCCCCCCATTCCTCCTTGAAGGGCAGAAGTTCTACTCTAGGTGTGACAGGCTGAGAATACAGTCTTCATTGTCATCCCTGAAGCTTGCTCATAGGCCAATGGGTTTCACACTGAGAAGGGTAAGTTCAGACCAGAGACTACCACCCCCATTCAGTGTCTCACTGGTAGAAGAGGGATTTCACTCTGAGAGAAGCTGGATGCTGTCCTCATCCCTGTCCTGGAACAATTATGCAGAGGAACTGCCCAGGGAAAGAGGAAGGATGTAAGAACAGAGCTCCATGACTCCTCCTAAGGAAATGGATTCCATTTAGAATAGAATGAAGAAAGTCAAGTCCAAAGACATTATGTCAAAAGCAGTGGAGATTTTGTTGGAAAATAATTATGAAGAGGATGGTATATTTATGAAAGCCACGAGAACAGTAGCCTAGTTAGAAGTTTAGAAGTAAAAAATGCATGCATGACATTTATTTGGATTTTCACATTTTCAATCTCCCCACCCTTGCCAAGGATTAAAAGCCTATGGACTCATAATTCTAAACTCCATTTAGTCTTTCAGTTGTCCTATCCACCATACTTCTTCCAACACTTGTCAACACTGGTTTTTTTCATACATTTTGTGTGTCTCCAGCTATTGTCTCCAAATTATGTGTATTACTCATCAATTATTTTTACTTATATGTTAAAATAAGTTAAAAATTTTAAACTTTAAAGTTTAAAATTTAGAAACAGTCAAAACATTAAGAAAAATACAGTCTCTTCTTCAGCATGTGTTCTCCAGTGATTTGGGCTCCCATAATTAGAATTACCAGTCTTCCTTCCTGGAAATCTTAATGCCTAATTCAGTTAATTCCGAAATCAACATGTGAACCACTCTTTCTATATGTAATACCAAAGTTGGCAAACAGTCTTTAACTTTAGCTTGAGAAATATTTCATGTATGTAGATTCATGTTCTTTAATTAATAGCAGTAAGTTAAATTGAGTTTTTTTCCTCATGAATATACTTTTCATTAACAAATAAGTTGTGGAAGGTAATAGAAGGCTTTCTTGTTTTTAAGGATATTACATAGGAGATTACAATTATTCTGACACAGAGGTTTATTGAATTTAAATTTATTTAATAAATAGATAAATTACAAAATTCAAACATTAACTAAACAATTCAGTCAAAATGGAGAGAAAGTTGATTATTGTATAAAGAAGTCATCAATGTTATACAATTAAGTGATAGTTTATTCTTATTTGTTTACTGATCATCTTAGTATTCTAAATGTACTACTAGTTTGGTTTCAGTTAATATACATACTTATGGCCTGTAGAGGATCCAGTATTAAAATAAGAAAGCAGTTTTATAAGAACAGCACACTAAATCTTGAATGAGATCTTTGAAAACACTTTTATATCTAAAATTCTATGAGTCTTTTTCAGCCAATAGAAATATGATCTGTGGTTTAGAAGAAATGTACCGTTGTGAACTTCCCTGTGAATTTTCTTTAACAGAATTCTTTGTTCTCGCTAGTAAAATAGAGGATTATATTTTTGGAATAAAAATTCACTCTGAAGATTAGATAAAATTTATATTTAAGTATGCAATAAACTGCTCTCTAAATACTTAATATTAAAATAACTGATAATATGTAAATGCTGTGATCTCCAAACTATAAATAATTTTCCAAGTCTGAAGATCTTTTCCAGATTTATTTCGTCTTTAGAGGTCAGCATCATCTAAGAAGATACATCCTTCTGGCACTTTGTTCCCCACCCCAACCCACCCCCACCTCTTTCCTTTTCAATACTGCAAATTTTTCTGAAATATTTTGTAGGGAGATTCTAACTTCCACTTACACAGTTAATATTATGCCAGAAAATAACACTTATAGGACTTAGAGCTAGACAAGATACTAGAATTTTGATGTTTTATAACTAGGGAACTGAGTTCTAAAATTATGAGGAATTTCTAAGGCACTCACTGAAGTAGCACTAGAATCTTCATTTCTTTAGTTTACTAGAGTCTCTTCATAATTGCAAGAAATTGAAACCCTTGTATTACAGTTCTGGTTGGAGAATTTTTGAGGGAAAGTGAAACTTGATTTAGTTTCTATTATTTGTTCTTCTCTATTTTTCTCTTTTTCTAAACTTCATAATCAATCTTTCTTCTACATGTCTCCCATAAACAAGTTATCTATTTTCAGTAAAGCCACATTTGATGTCAGGACTTCTGCAACAGGCAGTCACAAATGTCTTTTGTAGTAGTTGGTAATTTTATTCATCGCTTTATCAGTCAAGTCCAACAGCTACTGTTTGACAGGCAAGGGTTACCAACCTGGGTAGCTTTTGACATAGATTGTTTACTAGCCAGAATTAAAGATCAATGACTCTGGATCTGCAGAGTCTTGCTGCAGGTGTATATTTCTTCGGTTGCATAAGGTTTTAAAAAATTGAATCTGAATACCTCTATTGAGGCCAGACTCACTGGTGTGTCACAGTTCCCACCTACCTGGTACTTTTGTGTGTAACACCTGATGTTCAGTTTACATTATGATTATGGAAC
This sequence comes from Proteles cristata cristata, assembly GCA_017311185.1. Taxonomy (NCBI): domain Eukaryota; kingdom Metazoa; phylum Chordata; class Mammalia; order Carnivora; family Hyaenidae; genus Proteles; species Proteles cristata. Next base: position 1,569,053 of record JAESUZ010004641.1, read on the forward strand.
TGAAACCAACATAAAAATTGCTTTGTGTTTGTCTCCTTTTGTTATTGGGAGAAGAGGGTGTATGGACATTATCTTCTCATAGAGATAACATTTGGAGAGGATGACAACTGCCATCAGAGTCATACTGCTACTGACTCTTCAAAGACAAAATTTTTGCACTTAATGTTTTGGGAAACCATGAAAACATTAAAAACGTTTCCGACTATACATAATATTCAGATACATTTCATATCCCTCATTTGGTAAATAGAAAGTTGCATAATGTCTAGTAATATGATTAAATGGGTCAGATTTTAAATATAATCTGACTTAATGCTATGTTTTCAATTTCTTTTTAAAACAACTGAGTATAGAATTTGAAAAAGGCATTTTAATATATATCTTTAAATATTATGGTATTAATAGTTTTGTAGTCATGATTTTAACTAGAAACACAATAGTAATATTTTACTTAGTTTTTCCTAATATGAATATCATATTATTAAAACGTAAAAATTAACATTAAAATATTGCATTGCCTTTTACCATAAATGCAGTGACAAATAGCAAATGGTAAAGATTTTAAAAGCTAATTACATGTCATTAATGAAAGCTTTAAAATACATATAAATTGTACTTTCATTTGGTAAGTTGGAAAATGATTATATGTGACTAAAATGATTAAAAGAGCTAGACTTACAATTGAGTTTTTCTGTAAGAAATTTGTCATGAAAATTGCATATGGCTTGCATAAAACAATAAGAAATATTCTGTTGCAAAATTTTTTAAATATGCCTCCTCTGCAAATGTATTAAAATTAAAATGAAACAAATTATAATTTTTCTATTCAACAAATTTTAGCAAATAATGATCAATCTGAATCTGAATGAGCACCTCAAAACATCAGATGATAAAAGGGATTAGAATCGTGTTTGCAAACAACCAAAATTATGCAAATTAATGCTGCATGATCTAAATATCATTCTTCATTGACAAAGAATATGTGACTTTGTTTTAGGTATATATGAAATATGTTATAATTGTTCATGCAATGTTATGAAGAAGAATTTTCCATTTTAAAGTTATTCAACGTGTTTAGCAATAATATTGACAAATGATGTTTATCACATTTTTATGACAATACTCTCAATAATTCTCATAAGAAGGTATTCAATTTCATTTAATTATTTTAATATTTGATATTTTGCTTATCTTTTCAGTGTGGAATATATAAATATGCCATTTTATTTTTTCCAATGGAATAGAGCTTTAAAATTTTTATATTTCTTAAAAACACTCACTTCTATTGTGTATTGGATCTAAACCAATGGTTTGATTAATGTTAAAATAGCCATGGATGTGTGTGCATGTGTGTGTGTGTGTGTGTGTGTGTGTGTGTGTGTATTTCAAAATTTGTATTCTACATCACAACACTAGGAAAAAAAATCTGTCCCTCTGCCGGACTAGTGTTAGTTTGATGATTATACTAATATTAACTGCTTCACTTGAGTAAGCAAAGAAGAAGTAAAATACCAGTCAGACCAGCTGTTAATTCACAGAGTGTTGTACTATGCTTATTAAAAATACCCAAAAGATGTACCTTTGTGGTTCAGTCTTTTGAATTAGAATCAGAATATTAATCATGCCTCAGGCCTAAATTAAACATTGGAAGGCCCCTTAAGAATTTTCACCAAATTTTCTTGGATTTTTCTTTATTGGGTCTTCCTGGACTCTGTTTAGCTCTGTAATTGCTTTGCTCCTTTGTTGATAGGTTAAAGCACAATGTGATTTTCTCCATGTCATAATATTTAAGAGGACGGCTCAATGGTCTACTCCAAGTTGCAATGTGCAGCTGAGACACTGATTTATAACAGACATAGTGTTTACAATGTCAAACAAAGTGTGAAGTAAGAACAATTATGTATCTCAAAGTCCGTAGTTATAAAAGGATCTAAATCATTACTGTCTTCATATCATTTATATCTAAAGGGGTTATCCTAAGTGACCCTGGCAAATTCGGTTGACCTCATATATATGGGTATGCCAATGGAAGAAAAAAGATAAAGAAAACCTATCATATTAAAAATATATTATTGTCTTATTTTAGAAAATTGTCATTGTTACAAATGTTACAAATGTTTCAAGAGTAAAAGTGGGCGATTAACTGCATCATTTGTGCATCTAGCCATCTAAGAACTGTGTCTAGAGTATATTATTTATACTGGTGTGCCATCTGAACACACAAAAAAATGACTTGATCTTGAATTCTTTTTTAATGTGTAATACATCTCTACTATTTCACTCTCAAGGTAAAGGGAAGAAATGAAAGTGTATATTAATTCAAGAGAGACTGCATTATTTTTAAAAATAAATGCTGGTAACAAAGTGCCAGTGTTATTCATATATCACAATATTTTCCTATTTCTCAATTGAATTTTTGGTAAATTACTAATATTTAAATAAGAACTCTGTTAACTATGAATTCCCCACAATTATTTGTGGAGAGAAAAAAAAACATATGCTGAATTGATATTTCAGTATATTAACACATTTGTTTGAAGCAATATGCTCTGATTTTTAAAGGTTTGCTTAATATTTTGGCTGAACTGATACTACATGGGCTTGGTGGTATCTATACATTACATAACACAATAAAATAATAAATATAGCTGTAGGTGATCAAAAGAAGGAGGAAAAGACTCCTTATCAATTTCTAGCATTGTTAAGACAAAAATAACAAAATATATATTTACAGGCAAAGTGGTAACAGCTTACCCACCATTATGTTCATTAGTTCCAATTAACAGAGGAAATTTAAATTCATTTGACTTTATGGATATCTAAAATACTTTAGGGCCACATACTATTATAAGTACTTTTGGTAATTATAAATAACCTGGAGAAACAAGAGCACTAACAACAACAACAACAACAACAACAAAATAGCATGCATTTCAGAAAGAACTATGAACAGGGGCTGATGGGTACCCGGGGAGTCTGACATTGTGAGTGCGGCACTGGCAGTACTTTGTTGAAAAACAGAATTTTCCTTATACTCAAGACTAGCCCTCACTCTTCCCTTCTCTGAAGTGTTTGGAACTGCTTGGGTGACAGACAAGTATTTATACATAGAAATGTATGGATTATTAAATAACCTGCTGGTTTTCAAAAAATCAATTGCAATTTTGTTAAATGTTTCTATCAAGAATCAAACTGTGACCAAAAAAGCACAGGAAACTGAAGAAATTTTTTCCAAGGACCCTCCTTGATAACATTGATTATGAAAATTAAGACAAATACAGTACAATGTAAAATATTTAGCAAACCAAAGAGTGTTGAAATTATGAGCTGAGCTCATGATCCTCTTGTATTTTCCACAAACTTTCATAATTTGTGGGGTGTTTTGGATAATTATTCTTTATAACCCAACTCTTACCATTTTAACTATTTTGCCAATTTTAGATTTGTGTCTCCCTTTCTCTCTCTGCCCCTTCCCCACTCACACTGTGTCTGTCTGTCTGTCTCAGTCTTTCAAAAACAAGCAAACATTGAAAACTTTTTTAAAAAGGCTCTAAAATCATTTAAAAAATACAATGACTCATTCTTCCCCCCCCCCATGATATTTATTTACTTTAAATCCTGGATATTTGCCTGAAGAATTTCCCACATTCTAGATTTGGTTAATTCTCCTGTATTTACTATAAATTTAGAGTCACATTTTAAAGTCTGACTGATATTCTGCACTTTGTATTTTTTTTCCAGAAGAACATGCGTCTAGTTGTTATAATTTTAATGATGTTAAAACATATCAGTAATGAGGTAACAGAAATATGAAAATACGTTTCATTTTTTTAACAGCAAAAGGTCGAAAACAACACCTCTCTGTCAGTGAGGGATTGGTTAAATATATAAGAGAATACTATGCAACTGTATAAAGAAATATAACATGGTTCCCAGGATATGATGTTCAATGAAAAAAAGCATTTGGGCAAAATACAGCATGGTATATGTATGACATACTTGGGAATGCTATTGTGTTGTAAGTGTGCATATGCTATCATTTAAAAATAAGGAAATGTATGTATATATGCCTATGTATTTTATATTTAGTTATATTAAAATAAATGTATAAATCATGAAATTTTGTAAGTGTAGATGTTTCCTAGAGTGGGAGGGAAGGAATGGAATGGATAGGACCGTGACAGAGGCGGGCACTTACTGCTTCATCTTGTACTTTTCTGTTTTGCAAAGAGCTACTTTCCTTAAGCCTCAAGAACCAACTTCTCCCAGCTTCAAACTTTTCTTCTGCAGGTTCCTCACCTTTTTCAGGCTTCCCAGAATTGAAGAGAGTTGGGGCTTTGTTCTGGGTGAGGCTTTGGCCTCAGGGAATATGGTGGCCAGTTTGATCTTCTATCCAAACCACTAAAAGTTTTTCAATTTCAGCAATAAAGGTGTTTCGCTTTCTTATCATTCATGTGTTTACCAGAGTAGCAAACACTGTTATTTCCTTCAAGACCTTTTCTTCCGCATTCGCAGCTTGGTTAACTGTTTGGAGCAATGGCTTAGCTTTCAGCCTATCTTGGCTTTCAACGTGCCTTCCTTGCTAGGCTTAATCATTTCTAGGTTCTGATTCAAAGTGAGAAGTGTGTGACTCTCCATCACTTAAACACTCAGAAGACATTGTAGGGTTATTCAGGGGCTTAATTTCAATATTGTTGTGTTTCCAGGAATTGGGAGAGCCAAGGGAAGGAAGAGGGACAGGGGTACAGCCAATTGATGGAGCAGTCAGAACACACACAATGTTTATCCATGGAGCTTGTGATTTTATATGAGCGTGGTTTGTGGTGCACAAGGCAGTTACAATAACCAAAGATCACTGATCACAGATCGCCATAAAAAAATATAATAGTAGTGAAAAAATTTTAAATATTGGGAGAATTATCAAAATATGACAAAGAGATGTGAAATGAGCCAATATGGTTGGAAAAATGATAGAGACAGACTTCCTTGATGCTGGGTTGCCACAAACCTTCAATGTGCAAAAAACTCAATATCTGCAAAGCACAGTAAAATGACATATGCCTGTATAGTCAAATACATTTGTTTAAATGTTGTCTGAAAAAAATTTTTTCCTCTGAATGTTGTGCAGCCAATTTACATATAGTTAGATTATCTTTTTTTTTTCAGTGTGTTTTCCAATTTTAGGAATAGTTTTCTAATTTTTTATTTTTTTTAATTATGTAAAGCTTATCATAATTTTAATTTTAAAACAAAATACTTTTAGAAAAGATTAGCTTTTAGACCTATCTCCCATCCCTGTCCCACCTTCTTTTTTGGTAATCATGCTTATTTGGTTTCTATGCATAAGTTTAATTAAAAAATTGTATTTCACCACAATCTGTGAACTTAAAGTATACTGGCCAAGTATTCCTATAGAGTAACTACATAAGAGATGTTAATAACAAAGAATTAGAGGTAGAGGACGTCAACCTAAAAACTTTACCAGCAATAATACAAACTACATTTCCCAAGGTAGCAGGTAAATTAAAACAAGCAATAAACAAGAATGTAACCCCAAGTCATATCTAGTATCTCAACAAGGCATAGAACAATACTCAATCTGAATCTGTGTAGAGATCAGGTAAAATAAAACAAAGAAGAGAACTGAAGATATTACAATGTTACAGATTTTAATAGTACCCTTAAAGTTGCAGAAAAATAATAACTCAGTATATTAAATATTAGTGTCAATGTAAGAGAAGGGGAAACAAACTTAACATTGAAGTAGACAGCTAACTCAAGAGAGTTGTCCAGAAATCTTTAGGAAATGCTGTGTTTTAATCCATCAGGTAGACCATTATCAAAAATGACAAGTTAGTAATGACTTGGCTGAGGTTTGCTATGCCAAATATTGCTGAATGTTAAAGGGAGAAAATCCTTCTTGAGCCTAATTGGGGAGATAATTTCAGTATTATTGTTAAGAATGTTTAACAGGTCAAGAATTTTAAAGGAGAATTAAATAGATTACCACAGAAGAGTCCTCTAGCCTTTTGAATATTACAATTCTTGGTTTTCATTAATTGAGCTGTTAAATTGGAAAACATCTTGGTTTGAGACCAGTTCTTTATTAGTTAGGTGAATTGGAGAATTAAGCAACTATCTACTTACATTAAAAAATACATACGTTTTCTTGAAAAGGATAACTGAAGCTTTTGTTTTCTCAGATTATCTACATAATTATCTGAAATCTTCCATTCTTTTGACTGAAGAAATATAGTAATTTCTAGTTTTGTTTATGATGTATCCCTACAGGAGAGAAACATTTTTAATATTTTATATTTGGTAAAACCACAGAAAAACTTTTTAATTTGGATCTATGAAAACACATCAATAAATACAAGATTTGTATAAATAAGCAGGTATTCTGGTTAGGTTTTTCTATTTTTATTGCTGATCTGGGATCATGAAGACCCCACTTCTCCATATCTTTATGGCCATAGGGCAGGCAATATGTTCAGTTAAATCTTTCTCTATACCACAAAAGGATTACACAAATTACCTTTTTTACTATTGTTATTATTTGTGATTAGGCTCTCTAACTTTGAAATGAATGACTGTTAGCCCAAATAACTCTTTAAATTGTTTCTTAACTCTACTGAATGTTGGTTGTATATATTCTTTATATTTATTCTCCTTTTGGCCCTGTCCAAAGTACCCAGATTGTGGTTAATAAGTATGGTAGGCTGAGTAGTGGTCCCCAAAGATACCCAGATATCTAATTAATTAGGTATCTAATATGGAACCTGAAAGTGTTACATTATATGGCAAAAGGGACTTTATGAATGGGGCTAAATTAAGGATTTTGACATGGGGAGATTATCCATGTGAGTCCCAAATGTTGTCACAACTGTCCTTACAAGAAGGAGGCAGAGAGAGACAGGAGTATCGGCAGAAGAAAGTAAGGCAATGAAGCAAGGTGGTCTGTTGATGGCTTTGAAATTGGTGGAAGGGACCAAGAGTCAATATAGGGAATGCAACTCTTGAAGTTGAAAGCAAGATCAGATTCTTCCAGAACCTCTGGAGGGAGCACAGGTCTACTAATACCTTCATTTTCATATAATGGAACTGATTTCAGACTTCCAGCCTTCGGAACTGTTAAAAGGAATGAATGTGTATTATTTTAAGTCACCAAATTATAAATCCTTTACAGACTGTCCTCCTCAAACCTGTATTATTCCTCCATTGGTTAAAACATATCGGAAACTCCTTCTTAAAATGGGCTTCATGCATTTTGTCTTGGATTTAATGGCTTCAGTGGTATAAAACTGCCTTGTATTCATGATTCATTTCATGCTGAGGTATGGCTACAGGAAACATGGTGAAGATTTAGGCCAGAATAGACTTGTACTCTAAGTGATACATTTTACTCACCAAAGATTGCTCTGTTTCATGTGACATGCTCAGTTTTCATAACACTCAAACTTCTGCATTTTGTGCCAACCCAAATGAAATCAATATTAATTTGAAAAAGGATCTAAAATTAGCATGCTCAGAAGAGACGTTGTCGTAATTTCAGTCCGCGTCATTCCCCCACCATCTTGATAGTAATTGACCTCTGAACAGAATGCTTTTTTTTTTTTTAATTTTTTTTTTTAATATTTTATTTATTTCTAGGAGAGAGCGAGAGACAGCGTGAGCAGGGGAGGGTCAGAGAGAGAGGGAGTCACAGACTGAAACAGGCTCCAGGCTCTGAGCTGGCAGTCAGCACAGAGCCCGACGCGGGGCTCGAACCCACGAACCGCGAGATCATGACCTAAGCGAAAGTCGGACGCTTAACCGACTAAGCCACCCAGGCGCCCCTGAACAGAATGCTTTGATTAAACCTCTTAGGAGTTACCAATCCAGTATATCTTAGGTTGTTGGCTTTTCCCCCCTTTTTCTATTCTATTATTAGAATTATTCACTTACTATTTATATAAAGATACCAAAAAATTTTGCAGTTAATATCCCCATCCTGAAACTTGAAAAAACAAAGGAAAGTAACTCATGTGTTCCTAATTAGTATTTGGGAAGAAAGTTTTAATGAAATAACCCATGATCTCTCCTGGAATATTTAGTTTTCAAGCCTAACCTATTCCTAACATTCAGAATTTATATACTCTGAAAAACCAAACCAAACCAAAACGCCAGAGCCAGTCTGAGGATAAGCACATGTACAAAAGGAGAAGCAAGGTATGTTTGCCTGCTAGAGATACTTTGCAAATATCTATTTCAGTGCATACTAGGGCTTTGCACAGAATTGCACAAACCGTAAGCAGCTAGAGTTCCTCAACTGGAGTCTTTGGAATAGACATTTGAAGGCCAGTGAAATCTTTGAAATTTCAGGATAAAAGTTTTCAGGATAAATATACAATGTGCAGGGACGCCTGGGTGGCTCAGTCAGCTGAAGATCTTACCACGGCTCAGGTCATGATCTCACAGCCCCTGAGTTCGAGCCTTGTGTTGGGCTCTGTGCTGACAGCCCAGAGCCTATTTCAGATTCTGTCTTCTTCTCTCTCTGCCCCTCTTTTGCTCGTGCTCTGTCGCTCCTTCTCTCAAATATAAATAAATGTTAAAAATGTTTAAAAAGTTCACAATGTGCATTTCTCAGAAAACAATTTCTTAGATTTGTCAGATTTCCAAAGTAGTGTACAAAAAATACACTCCCCAAAAGTAACCTTGATAGATAAATATGATGTGTGATATATTCCTAAGTGGATAGTCTGTGCTTTTAAAATTAGGGGTTTTGAAAGAGACATTGGAGCTTTCAAGTAAGATATTCATGAGTGGCAAGAGAGCAAAGTCTAGATGGCAGATACAGTTTAGATTTGGCTCTGTTTGATCTGGCTAGAACACTGAAGATATTAGTTCTTTTAAAATATCTCTGGAAAGGCTAACACAGTAGGTGTGTTTACAACCCTTCAAAAGAACCAGATTGGGAGACCTGGAGATTAATGGTCTTTGTTGTAAGAAGCCAGGTGTAAACTCTGGGAGCCTCCTAGGCGGTCCTCCACATTACCATGGCAGTGGATTTGTGACCTGACCTAGAGAGGCAACTTCTATTGAAGAAAGACAGATCGTTCACATCTGTGGGTCACACTTCTTTAAGAAATGAAATAAAATGTCTGATTGGAGAATAGTGTTTAACTTTTTTATTTAAAAAATAGTGTTTATTCAGTTTTGAGAGACAGAGACAGAGCATAGTGGTGGAGGGGCAGAGAGGGAGACATAGAATTGGAAGCAGGCTCTATGCTGTCAGCATATAGCCTGATGCGGGGCTCCAACCCACAAACCGTGAGATCATGACCTGAGCCAAGGTTGGATGCTTAACAGACTGAGTCACCCAGGGGCACCAGTGTTTTATTTTTTCATGTGGTTATACTGCAAGTATTAAATGACCCAAGATAGAAGCGCAACAAAGCTGTTAGATAAACTGATGAAACTGAGCATCACTGGAGATGAAATCTATGCATTTTTTAGTTAATAGGGCTTATCAAGAGCCTGATTATTTGTATCTGAATTTAATTTACATAATTGTTAAGATAAAACTCACCTTTATTGAAAATATACATATTTATATTTTGGAGGAAGGATTCAATCCTGTAGGATATCATTTAAAAAGTATTTCACTTCCGAGTAATATCCTTTGTAGTTAGAAACTAAAGCATTCAATGTGATCATCTGGACTTAAAGCATAGTTTTGTTTTGTTTTGTTTTTTTGCTAAATAAATATTGGTATATTCTATATTTTTGCTAATCAAGCTGTTGTTTTATATCCACGTCTCTCATACTTTAGTATCTACGAGAATCACAGAGGAATCAAGTTAAAATGCAAATTCTGACTCGGGGGTTCCGGAGGGGGTCTTGAAATTCTTCATTTTTAACAGACTCACAGGAGGAGCCAATACTGGTAGGCTCTGGAACACACATTGAGTACCAAAGCTCTATATGATATGATATGCCTATTAGGTTTCTTCAATACACTATGCAATTAAAAGATGTCCAATTTCATATAAGAGGCTTATTTTTATAGACTGTGCACATTCAACTAAAAATAAATTTATGAAATAGCTCTATGCTGAAAGAAATAGCAGTTTATAACTGAAGTAATATTAAAATACTGTGCTCAAAGCAAGAGTTTTAGGTTAGAACCTTTCAAAAATTGATTTTTCCTGATGATTCCAGAGCTGTATAAAGTATCTTTGCTTAGTACCATTGTCATAAATGTTTTACTTCCTTTTAGTGGATACTTTTCCAAGGTTTATGAGATTAGAAAACTGGAAGGTCTTACTGACAATTTCTCTCATTTATTTGAATGGTGAGATAGCTTCTGGCAATAGTTATTTTGGAGAGTGATTTAAAAATACACACACACGCACACACACACACTGCATTCAAAGTTCAATGTTCATATGTAAAACTGAGTAGGATGTACCCAGTTCAAATCTGCAATCAGCACCTATTTAACCTGCTGAGAACTGGCAGTGTTTTGGGCCACTGTGTAGTTTGTTTCCTAATGTACAGTAAATTTCTTTTAAAATGGAGGTGCCTGTGTTTTTTTGACTTTGGCAGAAAGGACAAAACAGGGGCATAATGAACTATAAATTTTAGAGTATTTATGAGTATTTATAGCTCACCGTAAGGTTTTGCTTTCTGTGTTATTTTTTTTTTTTTTTTACTTCCTATGAACTTGGCTCCAGCAGCAAGTTCAGTGTGTTTGACCTTCTGTCTGGAACAGCCACATCAGGTCCACATTAGCCGGCAAAATGTATTGTTTTCTGGAGAGAATTGTAGCATGAGGGAAGACAAGAATGAGTCCTAATAAAACACACTGATAGCACTACTGTCAGGCAGAAGTTTGCATGTATTTTAATTTTTGTTGCATTTTTAAGATACAATTAATGATCGATATTATTAGTAATTTTTTTTTTTTAAAGAAAATGCAACATATGCATTATCACTTGCCCATAGGGGAGCTTTTGAATGTGAAAACCCATTCGAATGAGAAGGGATAGGTACCTATTCCAGCTTTCTGCCTATTCTTGGGACTATTTACATATTTGCATAGATTGAAATCTCTGGACTTGAAATCTTATTGACTTGTATCAGTGCGGAGGATGACTGCCCACGTTAGCTGCTACAAGAAGAGAATACGGTATTGATTGACAATGACGTCTCTGCCACCGCAATTGTGGCCCAGTGCTTCCCATGAGATGTTTTTCTGCCCTTCTAGCTTATTTTCCTGCATGCTGGCGCAGCAGGGCCACAGTGGGATAAGCGGGGAGGGGGGGAACTGCGTGTGTGCCCCGCCCCCCGCCCCCAGCAGGAGCAAGTCCTACAGCTCCACTGGTGGGCAGAGCCCTCCTGAGAAAGGTGTCAGAGAAAGGTCCACTCAGGGGACTGAGGCTGTCACTCAAAGAGCCCCTACTAGGTGGCAGTGCTCAGGGGGAGGAGTGTACATTCGAACAAAATACTCTTGTTTTCATTCAATAGGAAAAAAAAAATGTTTACAACTGTGTTCACCCAGATTAAGTATTTAAAGCGCCTTTTCCTCTTTTCCCCATTTTTTCCTTAATCACCTCATTAATTTCCAGTTTGGCTTAAAATATTCAGCAGGCTGGAGCTCTATGGCTCATTTATTTTACTTTATTTACTTTTTCAAAGTAAAATGGATAAAATCAATTAATAAACTTAAACCCATTTGCTATGATTTCAAGAGCTGCTAAATAATACATCTTCCTCTCTTCACAAAAATGCTATCAAGTAATTTGTCTGTGAAAATAAAGCATACTCTTTGTCAAGATTTGAAATAAAATAGCAGATTGTTATCATTCTTAGGTTCAGGTTTCATGGTGCCCAGAGCCAAGATATGGGCTAAGTTGCCTACACAGAGATTCTAGCATGTGCTTTCAAAGGCACACTTCATCACCGGCCTGTATTGCTTTATGCAAAACATAAATAATTTAAAAATTGATATTCTAATTCTCTTCCACGTGGGTGTAGTAGTAGCTCTCTAAAAATGATAGATTTCAATGATGTGTTTGAGTTTTAAACCAAATATGTAGAAAGGACAGCAAAAACTCTCTTCAGTCCCAATATGGAAAGCATTACGATTCACAGTAGTGCACGCACGCACACACACACACACACACACACACACCGTCTCTGAAATATTGTCAAGTATGTTTGAATGAGTGAAGTTATGTCCAGTGGGAAGGTAGAGAAGATATAGATTAAGCTGAAGAGCGCAAAGGAAAAAGTTAATATTGCCCAAGAAAAGGAGTAAAAAAGGAATTTGTCAATGGTCTAGAGAAGATCTACCTGAGACCAGGTAAACTTCTGACTATTATAATTTGCCAATTCAGGCACAGGTTGTTCTCCTGGTTATAAAAAAATGAAGAAAAATTAAAACCACCAGAAAAGAGGCTTTCAGGAGCACAGCTCCATCAGTATGTGAAAGTCAAGAGAATTCACATAAGGCTGTTGGGGGTAACTGAGTGACATAAGAAAGGTGCTTGGAACAATTCATAGGGCACAGTCAATGCCTCATAAACATTTGAAGTGATTGAAATACACACACGCGTGTGCACACACATGCACAATACACACATGTCATGGTATGTGTGTGTATATATATGGAAGTATATATTAATGGAAGGAATGGAAAAAGAAACAGAGGGCTTAGAAATAAATATGTACAACTTTCATGAGGCTGGAAATATTTATTTGCTCAGTTTTAGTTTTTAATTAAGTACTTTGTGCTTACTGTAGAAGAGTAGATAGCTATTTTTGTCATGTGTAGCTGTGTTACAACTCTGCTTCATAGTCTATGAACTGACAAAGTTGACATTTTTTAGATAGATATCTATATCTTTAGACATATATCTTTATCTATATCTTCACTGAGAAATTCGACAGCACAAACACAGCTGCTATAACAAACATCCAGTGAAAGATATTTTAAAGTTTCTCTTAACAATCCATGTTAATGACCTGATAACGTTTTGTTACGGCTTTCTGAAAATGTGTGAAGTGTTCTGACAGTATGTCAACAGAGCGTCAAATATGGTGCGAGAGAAGCTAGGAATTGGAATCCTAGTGTCACCAAGTGTTAAAACTGGAAGGGACCTTAGACCTCCTTCATGTTGGAAGTGATGGGGCTGCAGCCCAGGGGGATTAAGTGATTTGTTCAAGGTCATACACAGAGCGAGTAAGGAACAAGAAGTAGAACCAGGGTCCTCTGGTTCCCGGTCCTGTTCCTAGTTAGGTCTGCAATTTTGCCCCTCACTGTATTAATTGTTTTGTTTTGTATAGAACAAAACACAGACTGTAGAAATGAGAGAGTCTGTGCTTTTTTGGAATCTCAGTCATTTTAAAGGTCATCCCATCTCTCATTAACCCAAGTTTGTAACTAGCTACCCCCAGTCATTGATTTAAGCATTTAGTTTACGTGTAACTCTTGGAGATATTAGCTTCTGTGATAATGAGAAACAGCAGTTGTGGTTTAAATAAATATAGTCATATTTCACTTTAAATTTACTTTTCATTGAGGGAGCATATTTTCTCCTTCCTTTTTTCCCTTCCTTTCTTGCATTCTTGCTTTTTAACAGACATGTATTTTCTCCTAGCCCCACTAGATCCTGACAGTCAAGTAAGCAGAGATTATTATCACATATACAGACACACAGATATCATGCACAGAACACTGGACAGATTACAGAGCACTCCCATACATGAATCCTTCATCTAATTGCAAAATAGTTAGTTAAATGTTCTCAAAAATCCATTTTATGGATGGGAAAATGGAGTTGAGGAGTTTGGTTTTCCAATGTGAAGGTCAAAACCAGGTCTTTTATTTTTGAAATATGTTTCCTTTCAATATATATATACACATACTAGGTCATAGATTATTTTCAATGTTTACTTATTTATTTATTTATTTTTGAGAGAGAGAGAGACAGAAAGAGTATGAGCATGCATGGGGTCGGGGGGAAGAAGCAGAAAGAGGGAGACAGAAAATCCCAAGCAAGCAGGCACAGTGCTCTGATGCCATCAGGATGCCAACGTGGAGCCCAAGGCATGGCTCAAAGTCATGAACTGTGAGGTCATGACCTGAGCTGAAACCAAGAGCTGCGTGTTTTACCAACTGAACCACCCATGTGCCCCTGGATCATAGATCTTTAATGGATAATTAAGGTAAATTCCAGAGTTTACTCTAATATTTTAGAGTAAATATAAAGGATTAAACTTTTCTACACACTTCTCAGTGATAAGTGCCAATACTGTATTAGAAAAGCTAAATTTACACTAGTATTTTTGGTGCTTTAAAATCTAATATTTTAAAATCTGAACCTACATTGAAAGATAAAATATATTTTTAGATATTTATTTATTTTGAGAGAGAAGGTGTGTGTGAGTTGGGCAGGGACAGAGAGAGAAGGAGACAGAGAAAATCCTAAGCAGGCTCAGATGTCAGAGTAGAGCCCCACACAGGGCTCTTTCTCAGGATCTGTGAGTTTGTGACTGGAGCTGAAAACAAGAGTTGGATGGCTAACTGACTGAGCCACCCGGCTGTCTCTAGATTTTTCATATTTTAAAATTGATTTCATAGCTAAATATGTTCACGTATTCAGAGAAGATAGTTTATTTATAATCCCAAAGTTATCTATGTTTAATATGGATGAACTTCCATCAGTTCCCATAATTTTCACTCTGTTTTTCTATCTTACCTTTCTTCCTTTGGCTACTTAAAGAATTAACGCTTTATAATTTAGTCTTAGACAATGGAAATAACAGCTCTTGGGGCTTATAAAGAACGGTGGATCAAGAATCACAAGACCTGAATTCTATTCTGCTTTTAGTCAAATCACCTACATTTCTGGGTCTTAGTCTAGTCTTTTATAAAAGGAAGGTGTTCAAACAAATGATGAATCAGACCCTTTGTTTTAAAGGTTTATGACTTATAATGTATCTCTCCTACCTATTAACTTTATTAAATTAAGATTTTATAATATTATTTGTGTTTCTTAAAGCAGACACATATAAGAAAAATTTAAATATAAAATCAGAACAATTCTATCATTATTACACATATGTACCTGCCTGAAAACATAGCCATATTTGTGGGGCTTCATTACCATGCCAGTGAAGTAACTACCACTTTCAGTGGAAAATAAGAAAAACAAGTGATACCTCTATGGGATAAATTTATGTTGAAGTTAGTGTCATAAATCTATTTCATTGAGTACTTCAAGCAATTCTACATTAGTTCAAATGGTACCCTCATTTGGTTGAGATATGGACACTAAACTAAAAGATTATAAGATAAAACCTTGAGGCCATAAGCTAGTTTTCAGCCCTCAGAATATATGAACCTATTGTTAGTTATGTTTTTGAAGACTGGTGACATGTTTAATAATATCAAGATTAATCAGCAACTTTATATTTATGCATAGTCTTTTTTTACAACATTTTTTTAACAATTATTTATTTTTGAAAGACAGAGACAGAGAATGAGCAGGGGAGGGGTAGAGAGAGAGGGAGACACAGAATCTGAAGCTAGATCCAGGCTCTGAGCTGCCAGCACAGAGCCCAATGGGAGGCTTGAACCCACAAAGATGAGATCATGACCCGAGCCAAAGTTGGACGCTTAACCGACTGAGCCACCCAGGTGCCGCATATTCATGTATAGTCTTAAGGACATGTGTAATACTACAAATCCCTAAGGAATAAAGGTCCGTCAGAACTTTAACCAACAGAGCTACTCAGGTGCCCCGCAAGTCTAAAAGATTAGGGTCAGTAGGGGTACCATGCTTCTGACATCAATAATAGGGAATCATTCCTGATATTTTTTCTTTGCTTAAATGTTTAAAATTCTCTAGCATAGGGTAAACACGGATATATAGTTAGATTGTCATAAACATTCCTGGAGTAAAATGCCCAATAAATCCAAATCAGAATGTTCAAAATGTCAGCAGCATTTTACGTGTGCACATCCTCCCAGAACCTGTTGGCACTGCAGAGAGCGTGTCAGGAGTTCAGGAGATCAGCTCTAGCCAGGCAATATTTTACTCTCTTCTGCTTCAGAGGAAGCTGCCAGCCAGTAAGCACTGATAAAGCCACATTTTCACTTTTGTTTCATATGCAGAAATTCACTGCAACTGCTATAACAAGTTACAAACAAATTGGGTGTCTAAAAACAAAGGCAGGCTGTTTTCTCATGGATCTGGAGACCAGAAGTCTGAAATCAGTTTCATTAGGGCCCAAATCAAGGTATTGCAAAGGCCACACACCCTCCTCGGTCTCTAGCAGAGATTCTGTTCCTGGACTCCTAGGTTTTGGTAGCTGCCTCGTCCTTTTCTGAGCATTATGTCCTTCTGTATGCCTTTTCTAAGAACATTTGTGATGGAATTTAGGGTTCAATCGGGTAATCCAAGAGTGTCACCTTATCTCAAGATCCTGAACTTGATCTCGTCTGTAAGAAGTTAACCTGTAAGGTAATAGTCAATGGTCCCAGGAATTAGAACAGGGACATATTTTGGGGAGATACTATCAGCATACCATACTGGGTGTCACTGATGAATCACTGGGTTCTACTCCTGAAGCCAAGACTACACTGTATGTTAACTAAGTTGAATTTAAATTTAAAAAAATGGAACAAAGAGCTGAATAACAATTCAGAACAACAAAGTTCTGAAAAGATTATATACTAACAGTAAAACATTCAATTCTGGTCAATAACATTTACTTTAGAAACTAGGAGAGTGCAAACTAGGGACTTTGGGGGAAGATTTATATCCAATAGAGACTTAAAAAATAATACCGACCTGTTTGTGGTATACCATGAGAAAAGAGAGATATTTTTATAGTTATTTGAAAGAGTTTGCAATAGTTGTAAACTAAGAGAAAGACCTTCTTCCCCCTGCCACTCCTTGGACTATCACTTTTGCCCCGAAAGGAGGCAGTGTCCATTAGAAATAGCTCATTTGAGATTTTCTCTACTATTGATTGAACAGTGAAAGCTTTGTGATGAGGTTGCATTTCAAATCCCAACCATTGGCCTCCTCCTGAGGGCAGGAGTAAAGAAGTCTTACCTTTTCCCCATCCCACTCCCTCCTAAAGGCCCTCTTCTTTATCAAAACCAAATACAATATTCTACTACATGGGATACAACTATGTAAAAACATGGCTATCTTAAAAGAATTGTAAAAGATAAACAAAGAAGCACTTTTCATGTGTTTTGGTACTGATATTGTGAAATGTATTTTCTTTTTTTTTATTTCCTGTGTTGTTTTCTATGTTTTGTGCAATAAAATAAGAACACAAATAGAAAATTATGGCAACTGCCATCTCTCTTGAGATTTTGATATACTCATTAAAAATGATTAGGGGCGCCTGGGTGGCTCAGTCAGTTAAGCATTGGACTCTTGATTTCAGCTCAGGTCATAATCTTCCAGTTCGTGAGATCAAGTCCCGAGTCAGGCTCTGTGCTGATGGCCTGGAGCCTGCTTAGGATTCTCTCCCTCTGCCTCTCCCCAGCTCACATTCTTCTCCCCAACCATCTCTAAATAAATATATAACTAAAAAATGATTCAAATGAGCTGGGCTTGGTCAGAGTTGACTTTCTGGATGAAGACATAAAAGATCAAGAATCAGATGAACCTATCCTGATTTCCAGGGAGTTAGAATCACGAAAGGGCCTTTCTTTTTTGGGAAGAACTTCAAGGTGGCCTGGGAAGACCCAGGTGCAGTTGATGTCAGGGAGTGCAGGTAATGAATGTAGCCTGTTGGCTTGGAGTCAGACTTGATCTCTTCAGTTTCCCCATTCTATAAATGGTCCCAACCCTGATTCTCTAATTTCTATTAGGAGCTCCTCATTTCTCCAGCTTTATGTTCAAGCCATCTTTTGCTTTACTTCTCAGTTGCTCCTTCCACCTCCAATTCTTTCTTTCACCATTTTTTTCTAGTTTTGTTGTTTATCATTTTTTCTGCATTTTGTTTTATTCCATTGCAATCACCCTAATTCATTTTCACACTCTTGCAATTGTCTTTTCACTAGACACCCTGACATGTAGTCTCTCACTCCTTCAGCCTTATATGCATTCACAGTAACCAGATTAATCTTTGATTAGCACAACTATCAGGCTTCTCTTTGATTTGAAAAATTCAGTGTGTCCATGGATGGCAGGCCGGCTAGTCAAGATTCTTTCATCAGTCATGTAGGTTCTTCCAACAAGGGCCTTACCTGCCTGCTTTCATCCTTCTACTTCCTGTTGTAAACAAATTAACTCCTCTCTTCCAAATATAACCCAGAGTACGTCTCAACTATACCTTTGATTATACTCAACGTGAACTCTACCTAAATGCTTTGCCTCTTTTGAAAGTAGAGCCAGAGAGGTTTCTTGTTCAAGAAATTACGGTCAAATTGAACAAACGTAAAGCCATCTCTTTCACCTCTTTACCTGTGATGCATCTTTTCTGTGATACAGCATACCATAGTAAAAAGAATCGTCTAGCTAGAGGTTAGAGGCCCACTCTTCCATATACCAGCTGTTGGAGTGAGGGCAAATGACTTCGTCACTCTGCTTCTGTTTTCTCATCCACAGAATGGGGATTAAAATGTTTATCTTAGTTGGATTATCTACCTCAGTATGGTTATTTCTATTTATTCCTTCTCTTCCTATACTATAATGCAAGCTTAAGACGATAGAAATGTTTCTGTTTTGCTAATTAATTCCCCCCCCCCCCCCAATACCTAGCTTGTTCTCTGGCATAGCACAGGAAATCCATACTATTGGTTAAAGGAATAAATGATTAGCATCTATAAAGAGCTTCACAAATTGTGGCCACCACCATCTTCTTGCTCCTCCTCTTTCTTCACCTCTTCCCCTTCCTCCTCCTTCCCTCATCCTCATTTGTCACAAAGCATCTTTTTAATATTGCCTGGCATTGCCATTTATTTTATAAGTGAAGTCAGGATTATATCGTTTCTCCTCTACAGGTACTTACTAACTACTCGGTGATCGGTCCTATCCAAAGCTGCACCATAGCTGACACTATACTGGATTACATGAGGTTCATTAGGTGAGGGAATGAGAGTCTGAGAACAGAAGCGAAGCTGCTTCAGTGGCATCATTTCCCTAAGGACAACATATTCACCTCTTACTGCGAGGAATCCAACCAGAGATTATCATCTGCCTCTAGGATCTTCATGACACACATATTTACATTTTAGCAGAATTTTTAATTATTTCATATTCCCCTCAAAGCCCATAAAGAATAATATGTCACAGTTTAACAGAGCCTCAGAGCAAATGATTTCTGACTAACACATGAGACTTTTAAGAAGTCCAATTTGGAGACAGGTATGTGAGGAAAGATGATGTCATTAATAGGAGTCTATAGTGAGGTCAATGGTTGTGGGAGAACATGGATTCTGAATAGCTAACTCCTTCAATCCAGTGCATCTCCACAGGATAATTCAACCAACCAATAGGTCAGTTTCTTGGGGGGATTTGATCTCCTCTTCTTCAATCTGTTATACCACAGCTTGAGAGTTTCTTCTATGTAACCTTTCCTATGCAACATTTGGTAAAGAAGAAATCAGAGAGAGCATGGCCAGTACTCTTTAGTGGAATTTGACCACTTCTGCGTCAAGAAGATCTGAAACCCACCAGAAATTTACCACTCCTTCCTATTCTCCTAGTTAAAACAGGCTACTCATTAACTCAAAAGTACAAAATAGGTGTCGTTATCCCCAGTGCGCAGACTGAGCTACTGAGGCCCAGCAAGGTTAGCCAACTTATTCGAAGTCCTGCTTCCTAACCTGAAGGCCTTTAAAATGTTTATGAAAAATAAGAAACTTGAAGAAGTAGTATCAATTATTGGCTTTAAATAATTTATTTTTTGTACATTTTCTTACCAATAGTGTAAAATCATCTGTATTGCTCTGAAGTAAAGAGCAATCTTTCAGATTCCTCTACTGATTATCTCTCTCCAAGTGCAGACATGCGTAGAAGAAAAAAAGAAGAAAAGAAAAAAAAAAATATTTGACTGGTAATCACAGTGATACTGTCCAACCACATACTTACTTAACAATTTTGCCTGAATAGTTCAGGAAAAAGAAAGGTGTGTTATATTAGCAGCAGTTTTACATATAAATCTCTGGTAAGATAGGTTTGAATTCTGAATAATGTCTATTGTTCCTTTTTTTACAAAAAGAAAAAAAATTAAAAGTATATTTTGTTCTTAAGTTGCAAAATTATGGCTTTGAAATTCAAGCACCTATAATTTTTATTTGCCCCCTCTATTATTTTTTGCAGCTGTTACATAAATATAGATTCAGAATATTGTGACTGAAATTCCTGGAAGGGATTTTTTGAAACTTAACAGCAAAATGTAGTTGACACTTGTTCTGTGTTACCCTAGGGCTATAGTTTTGATCATCGTGTGAGTGGATTCATTCCTGTCAGCACAATAAATTTTATACCCTTGTCATAGGTAAATTTTATAATCCTTTGCCTTTTTCAAGTACAAATGAAGTAAGAACAAATTGCACTATAATATAAAATTTCAACTAAGAGCTAAAGAAAATGATAGTATCAAACAGATATAACACGTGGACCCAAATCAGTCCCCTTTCAATTCTGATTGTGTGATTAAATTTATTGTAAAGCCTATATAAATGTAAATGCATGCACTTTTATACACTTAATCATTTTTAACATCAAACTCATCATGGTAAACAGAAAATAGGAGCTAATGAGCTAGGCATTTATCAAGGACTCCACAAGAATGCAGTGGCTACTTTGTTACTAAATCATGTAAGCAATGCAGTCCATTATATGTCATCCTTCAGTTTTAAAACATTTTTAAGTCTCTATTCCCCTTTGCACAGGTATTAGACACCAGTGACAGTTGCTCTGAATTTTTTAAAAAAGTACATTCTGATCATAGGTTCCCAAGAAGGTTAAATATAAATTAGTCATAAAGCCAATGAAATAGACAGGAAATGATTAGGCTGTATGATTATTTCTAAATTTATAGTGTTTTTAATACTACTAGTGTTTAATTAAGGAGAAAGGGGAGCCAGTTTTATTTTACGTGATTATTTAAGACCTCAAAAATTAATGTTCTCCTTGCTCTGTGATGCTGCAGTTCTAAAGCAATGTTGAAGACAACAAAGTCCCATTTGATAGTCTAGCCTTTCAGCGAATAGCTCTTCTTCCTGCCTTTGATGTAGGAATGGTTTATTTAATCAATTATTAATCAAAGTTATGGCATTCTTCTTATATATTTAGGTAAAACTAAAAGATGACTTTCCTGAGCCTTATTGCTTAAATAAAAGTTTAAATAGACTGAAAAGACTTGGCTTTGACATGGCAGCCATGGCAATGATGTCAGTTTCAGAGACCCACTGGTCTCAACTGGGTGCTTAGATGAAAAGAGGTGTGCGTGTGTTAATGTGTGTGTGTGTGTGTGTGTGTGTGTGTGTTCATTGCGATTTTCTACTAGATGATGAGCATGGGCCAAAGTATGCAGAGCACTTTTGATAACCTTTCTTCTGATAAGAAAAGCCAGTACAGATAATTTGATTAGTGTTTTCTTTGCACAGGTGTTAAAGTTGACAGGAAACAGCTGAAACACACAGCATTGTGGTGCAAGCAGGGCAGCTGGACACTTTGTGCATGGAGAATCTTGAGCAGTTGGTAACATTTGGCAGCTTAACACAGAAAAAAAAATGACTGCTACCAAAGTCTCAACTGCTGCTAATTAGCAGCAATGAACTGTGGGTAGGACGGTGCATTTTAATGTGAGAAGATTTTTACAGTAACCGCCACACTAAAGGGGGGGAGGGAGGAATAGAAAGAAATGCTCCCTAGCTGACCCTCGTGGCAATCCAAGTTGCATATTGCAATAATCCTGTAAATTACTATGCTTTCTTATACAGTAACTTGGAGTTAATTAGTAATTTAACACTCTTCTACACTATTAAATGTCTTTCTTGCATTATATTATGTTGTTTCATGGGCTTACCTTAACACTAATGGGGTTTTGTTATATTTTCTCAAAACAGTAACAGTAAAATAAAACTGAGCTAGAAAATTAATTAGTTATCTTTTACCTGTGATTTACCTGTTATTAACAATTAAGTGGTGGTACACGCTTTTAAAGTAGTTTGGGAGGTTACATGGAGATGAATATACTTCCAGAGTATCTTACTGAGGAAAAGGGAATAAAAATGAATAGTGTACAAGCTTCAGGAGACTATGTATAGATGCAGAAAGCAATGCAAACATTTTTCATATTTCTATCCCAATAAGGAGGGGTGATAACTTGTGGATGGACAAAGGCAAGGAATGACAGAAGTAGAGGAGAAAAGCTTATTGAATTGTATTCGCTAATTTTTAAGAGTCTTTGAAGAAAAAAAAATCCATACCATTCATGTGTTTATGTCATAAAATGTTAATGTGCTCCAGTGAAGCAGTGGATTTTACCATATAGCCATACAGAAAAGAAAAATAATGCACATTTTTGTAGCACCGTGGTTTGTAAATGCCAGAGGATTTTGTAGGATTCTGTAACTGAGGAAACTGATACTCAAAAATTTAAATAATATAAATTAATGCATGCAATGTTAACTTTCAAGTAAAAAACTCTGAGATGAAGAGCTGTGGTAAATGAAATTATCCTGATTCCCAGCACAGAATCAGGAGATTTAAATCATTAGTAATTTAAAAAATTCTTTAAGCAGCCACTTCGTTCTTCTCCTGCAAACCTGACTTCCCTATTGAATGAAGAAGAGAAATAAAACAGTATTCTGCACAAGCATTTTAAAACTGTTCTATACACTCGAAATTGAAACCCCACTGCATTCTGTATATTAAAGATAAAGGAAGTGTTTCTATTTGGCACCTCGGTGATCAGTGTGAATTAGAAGGTGGAACAATTTAGTAAAAGCAGGGCTTCTGAAGAAAAAAAAAAGCTACGGATGTGTACGTGGAAAGGAATGAATTCAGTACAAAACATTTCCAAAAGATTTCGTCTCTTGGGGCTCCCTCTAAAAGAGTGTCTGCTACCATTTAAAACCCCATCCTTTGCAGCTGGATTTGAACATTCCATAAAAAATTCATCCACGCTTTAAGAGATTTCTGCTTCTCTGTCCTCTCTATTGTTAGACAAATTGAAGTGTGCACTCAGAAGGAGAGTGGCAGTGAACTGCGAATTTATTTACTCATTCGATTCTAATATTGAGAGAATCTACTAGCTCCGTTCAAAGGGTAGAGCAACAATGCAAGTGACATCAGGTCACCCAGCACTTCATAGCTACCTGTGAGATAGAATTGTTCTCCTAGCAGATAGGAAGTGACTGAAACCTCTTTTTCTCATCAATGTCTATTATGATTGATGGCTCTATGGTCACATTGAATATGCCCTTTTTAAATAATTCACAATGTCATCACCATAGTACTAGTTTATAACTAGCCTGTTATTTTTACCTTTGTTCATTCACTATCAGAAGGTTAGATAAATTAAGTACTGTGTGGATTTTGGTAGCATTATAACCAACCAAAGTACAGTGTTTATAGCCCAACAACAACAAAGCATCAGTTTTATTTTTTTTTATGACACTCTGAATGTCTCCCTCTTAATAAATCCTAAAAGGAAATTCTGATAAAGCAGAAGCACTTGTCACATACATTAACCTGAAACCGCACTTCGATATTAAGTCATCATAAAACTTCCAATATAAAAAGAGTCATGTTGCATCGACACATGAAATTCTACCTAAATTCTATACTTATAGACAAAATATTTATCTAATGACTCCATAATAATAAAACTTACAACTTACTTTCAGATATCTACTGCATGGATTGTTAAAGCAGAATCTGTACAAGAGTAGAAAACGCATATATTTTAAAATATAATGCCTAATATTGGGAATGTGTGATATGAGAAAACACATTTCAGTTTACTTTCTAACTGGACTAGAAATCAGTTTCATGAATTCTTAAAATGGTGATGGTGATCTTCAAAAGTCCTTAATTTTAGAAGATACATTTAAAATTATTATTTAGCACTTTTGTTGGATGGGCTAGCCCTAGTAGTCACTAAAATGAATAATCATGTCTCTTTTGTAACTTAACTTTTAAAATTGTTTTACACACTAATCACTGATATCTCAATTATACAAAGTCAAAATATCAGATTATACATTGTGTTTAATAACCAGAATTTCCTTAGATTTTTAACATTGCGACCAATAGTAATTCATAATATTTTATTTAGGCAAACTTTCTCACAGACTATGAATGATTCAAATCTCAGGTTAAGAGCATTTATTTTCATAAAACTTGGGTTTCTTGTACATATTCAATCTGTAATAAAATGTATAACTTTTAGAGATATATTGTGTGCTTCACAGGACTGTGACTTTATAAAAATTAAACTCGAATTTTATTTTCAGAATCCTAATTTTGAGGGGCGCCTGGGTGGCTCAGTCGGTTAAGCATCCGATTTCAGCTCAGGTCACCATCTCACGGCTTGTGGCTTTGAGTCCTGCGTCAAGCTCTGTGCTGATGGCTAGCTCAGAGCCTGGAGCCTGTTTCAGATTCTGTGTCTCCCTCTCTCTCTGATCCTCCCCTGCTCACACTGTCTCTGTTTCTCTCAGAAATAAGTAAAACATTAAACAAAATAATAAAAAGAATCCTAATTTTGAATTCTTATGATTTGTTGATTTTACTATTAAATTCTGTTTCTTAAGCTATTAATATCAGGTGGAATGAAAGAATATAAAATGTACCTGGGCTTAAAGTATGTGATCAAAGTCACAATATGTTCTCATAATTAAATGAAGCCAAATTGATCGCTAAGAATTACCATGTGACCAAGCATGCTATAGTTAAAGGTACAGCACATCCATGCATTTCTTCACCTGATAAGTATTTATTGGCCACCAGGAAATGGAGAGACCTTTTTTTTTTTTCATACTAAGCTTACATTCTATCAGACAACAAACATGTTTTAAAAAAATAGATAAAGCAATCCCAGTGATAAGTGCTTTGGAGAAAATAAAGTAAGATAATGTGCTACAGAGAGGGATTGGGGAAAACAGATCTTATGGGCCTCGTTTAGACTAGGTGGTCAAGGAAAACCTACTTGTGTGAGTGATATGGGGTGGAGATAAATAATGAGCAGGCATCAGTCATTCAAAGATAAGGGGCCAGATTATTCTAGATAACCAATTCCCAGTTCCTGCTATGGAAAAAGAACAAACCAGGGATTCTGAAATGATCAGACAGATGAAGAAAACACAGAAATGAGGGCAGGGACACAGGCAGCATTTAGCCAAGATGTTTGGATGGTATACTACATATAGTGGGACGCATTGGAAGATGTGAAGCTGAGAATGACATCCTTTGGCTTATGTCTCACAAAAATTCCTGGCTGTAGAGTTGGGCAAACATTTGAAGCCTTGCTATAATTTCCATCTCTATGCTACTTAAGTTCTAGAAGCTTCAGTTGCTTTGTGGTTTTTTTTATGTTTATTTATTCATTTTTCAGAGAGAGATAGAGAGAGTGAGAGAGAGAGAGAGAAGACACACAAGTAGTACGGCAAGAGCAGAGAGAGGGTGGGGCGCCTGGGTGGCTTAGTGGGTTAAGCGTCCGACTTTCGCTTAGGTCATGATCTCACGGTTCGTGGGTTCAAGCCCTGCGTCGGGCTCTGTGCTGACTGCCAGCTCAGAGCCTGGAGCCTGTTTCAGTCTGTGATTCCCTCTCTCTCTGACCCTCCCCTGCTCATGCTGTCTCTCTCTCTCTCCTAGAAATGAATAAAACATTAATTAAAAAAAAAAAAAAAAGAGCAGAGAGAGGGAGAGACAGAATCTCAGGCAGGCTCCACACCATTAGCACAGAGCCTGATGCTGGGCTGGAACTCACAAACTGGGAGATCATGACCTCAGTCAAGATCAAGAGTTGGACACCAAACCACACAGGCTCCCCAAGTTGACTCCAGTATTGAGATAGGTTCAATGAGAAAGATCAGTAAGAAAGTGCCTAACACAGTGCTTGGCAACTTGTAAAGTCTCAATGTGACATCTTTGGGGCACCTGGGTGGCTCAGTTGGTTAAGCCTCCAACTTCGGCTCAGGTCATGATCTCACCCTCTGTGGGTTTGAGCTCCACATTGGGCTCTGCTGACAGCTAACTTGGAGCCTGGAGCTTGTCTTCGGATTCTGTGACTCCCTCTCTCTCTGACCCTCCCCTGCTCACGCTGTCTCTCTCTGCCTGTCTGTCTATCTCTCTCTCAGAAATTGAAAAAAAAAAAAACATTTTAAAAAATGTGACATCTTTTCTTTACCCTTCCTTGAGAATGTAAAGTTTCAAAACCACTAAACTTGTCATTACTGGTGCTTATTAATTCTTACTTTTATGTTAATTCCATTTGTCCTTGGAAATAAAATGAAATTTAAAAATGATCAAAGATAACTAGTTGTTGCGTAAGAGATGCCAATTAAGTAACTAGAGGTATTAGTAAAATAATCACATTTATTGAGTCTTTAG
Organism: Proteles cristata cristata; assembly: GCA_017311185.1. Classification (NCBI taxonomy): domain Eukaryota; kingdom Metazoa; phylum Chordata; class Mammalia; order Carnivora; family Hyaenidae; genus Proteles; species Proteles cristata. The sequence continues at coordinate 1,595,635 of JAESUZ010004641.1, forward strand.
GATATACCAGACACTATTCTAAGCTTTTCACATATATTAGCTGATGTAATTTTATAATAGAGCTGTGAATGAAGCTTGTTATTCTCCCATGTTACAGATGTAGAAAGAGGGCCAGAAAGATTGCGAGATTCCAGAATGATTTAAAATGGTTAATATATATCATTCAATGTATAGGTTAATTGATATATACATAAAATGAAAATTCAATTGACTATTAGTATCATCATTTTATAAACCAAGTGGCTTAAGCTTAATTATATATATTAAAGATAATGAAATAAAAGATTGTTATTTGAAAAGAAAATAATCTTTTTTGTCAGTTTTGAACTCAGACCTTCCTTTTGAAAAAGGAGTTGTATTAAAAAATTATTGAAAAAATATTTTTAAGTAACTCATAGATTTTTATTATCTATATCAGTTTCTTTGCTAACCTTGACCTAAATATAACCTCAAAGAACATGTGAAAAATAAAAGCTCATAAAATAAATTTAAAATTTGAAAAATATTTATTTAGAGAAAAATCTCCTTATACTGAAATGTGTATTTAGACTCATTTTAGGGTTACAAAATGAAAATAGGCACTTTAAATATACTTCAGTTTCAATTATCAGAATCAAACAAATAAACAAACAAAAACTCCTCCAGCCCCAAAATGATAGTGGAAAAATTTCTAACATTAAGATTCAACTGTGATTCTTATTTCATAAAATCTTAAAAAAGAGCTTACTTCTTGTGTATGGCAATTTAATGAATGGAAAAGATAGGAGGCAGCTCAAGAGGAAGCTAAGAAATCAGATTTAACAAAGAAGGGACAGGCTTTGAGAACTGTAGAAGCTCAAAATTCACCCTTAGTTTTCACTCAGGATGGAAGAAAAAGTGCAAGGGAAAAAAGTAATAGCAGAGGTATGATTTCACTTAGCTAATAAATTATATTTTGTGAAAATAACTCTTTAGAAAGGGATTATGTCAGGGTGCCTGGGTGGCTCAGTCAGTTAAGGGTCAGACAACAACTCAGGTCATGATCTCAAGGTTTGTGAGTTAGAGCCTCTTTTTGGGCTCTGTGCTGACAGCTCAGAGCCTGGAACTTGCTTTGGATTCGGTGTCTCCCTGTCTCTCTGCCCCTCCCTGCTCATGTGCTGTCACTTTCTCTCTCAAAAAATAAGATAAATGTTAAAAATAATAATAATAATAAAATAAAAAGGATTTATCTGTAGCTACCCCATTTATGGCTTCAATGGTTTCTATACAAATAGGCACCCTTTATTAGGCCATTTTTGCAGGTTTTGTCTCACTTTAAAACATTCATTTATTAAAATAATCATAATAACTTTATTGTATGTGAACTGCATTCAAGTTTATCTACTCGACAGCTTGAGATATAAAAGACAACAGTAAACAATGCCCAGTCAAAAGGTGCTCAGGTGGGAGATTTAGATGAAATAATACAATTGGATCAGAATTTCAACCAATATGGGGCGCCTGGGTGGCTTAGTTGGTTAGGCGTCCAGCTTTCGCTTAGGTCATGATCTTGCGGTTCGTGGGTTCGAGCCCTGCGTCTGGCTCCGTGCTGACTGCCAGCTCAGAGCCTGGAGCCTGTTTCAGTCTGTGACTCCCTCTGTCTCTGACCCTCCCCTGTTCACGCTGTCTCTCTCTGTCTCTCTCTCCTAGAAATAAATAAAACATTAAAAAAAAAAAAAGAATTTCAACCAATATGGACTGGGCTTGAGCATGTGGAGCTTGACAGTCCACACGGTGATACTATTCATCATTTCACTTCAATGAGCCCTAAGTTACAGGTGCTGTTTTCCAGGAAGGATTTAGGGACAACTTTTATGGAAACAGTCTTCTCAATAACATCTTCCATGAGTGAACATGGTCTCCTAAATCCGTGAAGACTTCACATTCCAAGATGACTGATCGACCTTAACTGCCAAGGAAGTATCACCAATCTCTGCTCAGAAGTGAGAAGATAACACCAATCCCTTCTACCTTAGGAAAAAATCTCATAGACAATTCCCATAGAGTCAAACTTGATAAGTAATAAAAGAAAAAAAAAAAAAGAATAGCCAAACATACATGCAAACAATCCAATGAAATGGATCATAAATATCCTAGTACATAGAAATTTAAATTAGGAAACTTTGGGTAACTATATGGAATAATGGCAATCTGGCCATCATAAATTTGAAGGCATGAAGGTCGTAGTTGGCACAATAAGAATAAGAGGTTCTTCAAAGACAAGTCTTATGAAGGTGAACAACAAAGTTCTAAGGATAGATCTTGTAGGCTTGTAGAATGAGAGGCCGAATGAAGAATGAAACCAAAAAAAAAAAAAAAGAAGAAGAAGAAGAAGAGGTGGGAGAATAAGGAATATTAGGAGTCCTTGGAATGTAGTATCATTATAAGGAAGGAGAAAATATTTTTCATTTCCCCCTATTTTCCTTAAAAAAAATAAGTATGCACATTGGCCAAGAATAGTTGAGAGCAGCTTCAGAAGAATTATTTCTTTTGGAGAGGGACAGGAACACATGATTAGGTGGGGGGGAATGAAATATGAAGTTAATATCACTTATTTTAAAAGTTTGACAATTATGTTTTATGATTGTGATGGGAAAAATGAAATCAAAACCTTTTGTTTAAAATGTAAAATTATTAGAATTTATAAAATTAATAATTTGGTCATTCTACCTGTTATTTTGAAATAGGCTTCTTATATGTGTTTTTTAATACATTGTGTTAATTTTCCCTTACATGATTATCCTCTATTACATACTATAGAATTATCCGTGGCCAAAATATTTCAGGAAAATATGAGAAGAATTTTCAGAAATGAATGTCACTCATCTTGACACATGAAAATATGTCACTTCTGAGAATGTTCATAGCCAGTTCTAGACAGTTGCCAAATCAAGCCACAACTGCAGATTTGACCTCCAAGAATAGTATCAAAGAATCATTTGATATGTATAATGACTAAAATGATGGCAATTTGAGTAATACCCTGCTATCCACTTTACAACAAAGTTATGTATAACCAGGATTCTATTAGAGTAAAAAAAAATAAGTTTATGGTTTGGAACCCAATCAGTCTGGGAACAAAATATCAAAGCCATGAGAAAAGGACTCACTGCAGTAAGCAAAATTCTTTTCTGAAACAGAAGACAACTGCCATTTTGTCATTTTGAACATTCTTTTAAGTGTAGCATACATAGCTTATCATAGTGTAGTGTACTGCAATATCATATGCTATCACATTTTATTATGAGGACATTGGAGCTAACAAAGATTGAAGAGATCATCTTTCTAAATACTCATTTATCACACATTTTTCTAGGAATAAAATAAATAAAACAAATAAAATTCCTGCCCACATAAAGCTTATCTATGGTTTTAAAAGATATAGAAATCGGGGATTTAAGTTACTTTTCTAATGCCTTTTAATCTCTCAAATTCTCTCAGCTAAAAATGGAAAATTAGAACAAGAATTTGAGTCATCTGACTCTCACTTAACTAATATTTCTAGTACACTGGTTCTGGGAGTCAGAAGAATTTGTTCCAATGAATTTGAAATTCATTGACAAATACTTTAAAAATGACATTTGTATCTGACATATTCATTAGTTTACATCCTTTTTTAAATATTTTTTTATTTATTTTTAGGAGAGAGAGAGAGACAGCGTGAGCAGGGGAGGGTCAGAGACAGAGGGAGGGAGATACAGACTCTGAAATTGGTTCCAGGCTCTGAGCTGGCAGTCAGCACAGAGCCCGACACGTGGCTCGAACCCAGAAATGCAAGATCATGACCTAAGCGAAAGTCGGACGCTTAACCGACTAAGCCACCCAGGCGCCCCTCATTAATTTACATCCTTAAAAGGTTATTCAAACCAATAGTATTTATGCATATTTGGGGAGGCTTTTATAGGGATGCAGGTCTCAGATACTAACAACACCACAACACCTTTTTATTTTTCATATGAAGAAGGCAAGAAACATGGACTTAAAAGATAACTTCTTGGTCTAATGATGTCCCTTAACCAATAACATGTATTATTTATGTTGTGAGGTTATATGCAGGGTAATTGAACCAAGCTGGTCTGTGACAGCTTTTCACAAAACATCTAATTCAAATTAAAAAACAAAATCCTCATTACTGTGATACAAAATTCAGCAATCTTGCCACCTTTGTGAGCAAGCGAGGTGGCATTAAAATTAGTATTCAAATTTTGTAATCTATTTGTTCATATTACCTGAGGTTGGATATCTAGCCCCTGCCCCTATAAAATATTTCTATCTCCATAGTATTTCCAAGCATCACCAATGTTTCTCTCATTTACCTTGCTACAATTTTGCTATGACTAACTCATGCCTAACCTGCCATGCAGTGTCTTGTTTAATGCCCAAGCATGTCAGTTTCCTGCTGGTAGTTGCTTCCACTTTATCAGAAACTGGAGTTATCACCAATTTATCACCAATATAACCATCTCTACAAGACCTTGACTTTACTCAACCTTCCCAGCTGAGCACCACATTCATTCCTATTACTTCTCTAAGAATAGTAAGTAATGTTTAGTGGCTATACTGTTGTCCCACGATGCCAAGAGTGATTTGGCAAGGGTGACCAAGAGGTATACTCTTTTAGTTGTTAATATTCTTGGAGCACTGTCTAAAATGATACTAATCATACTACAACGTTATGGAGATACAACTGTTAATATTTCCACAGCACTCTACCATGTACCTGGTCATATCTCAATGAACTAATATTTATACTATAGAATTATTACTTCCTCTTTATATCTAGGTAAATAGGAAAAACTTATACTTAGCTCCTTATCAATGGTCAATGGACTCAAAACTCAAATTAAGGTTTTAAAGAATCTTAGAAATTCAATGTGAACAAAAGAATAATACTTTTAAAATAGAAAATGAAAGATTGGGCATTATTTATTTTTTATTTTTTAATGTTTATTTTTTAGATAGAGAGGCAGAGTGTAAGTGGGGAAGAGGCAGAGAGAGAGGGATAGAGAGAATCTGAAGGAGGGTCCAGTCTCCAAGCTGTAAGCACAGAGCCTGAAGTGGGGTTCAAACCCACCAACTGTGAGATCATGACCTGAGCCAAAGTCAGATGCTTAACTGACTGAGCCACCCAGGCGTCCCAAGACTGGGCATTATTGACCATTATTTAAGATGTCCTTTTAAATGCTGAGGCAAAGAGCCCAGGTCAATACTTGGGTATCTATCTTATAAATTCTTCATCCTGCCTAAGTAATTCTCTAGTAACTTGTACATGGTCAACCCATCGATGAGACATTAGCTACCAGAAAACACTGATTTTGCCAAAAGCTCAGGGTTTCTTATGCAGCATCTTGTACTTACATGAGAGAAGGAACACTCACTGCATCTTTCCCCATTTTGTTTTTAATGGATAACATATGGATGTTTTGCCTTCTATTTGCAATGGAAAACATCTGAAGTCAAATGTTGTCTTGTCTTTATTATTATTAATATAAACAGGCAAAAAAAAATCCAAAAAGTATGACCAATTTAAAAGACCAACTTTATCATACCCCAGGCTGATGACTTTGTCTGATCAAAACACAGCAATAAGCCCTGATCTAGGAACAGACTTGGATTACATAAGAGCTTTCTGGATGTATCTGGAATGTGAGAATTCCACACTGATCGTACATGTGCTTTAAAGGATTGATTGTCTACAAAAACAAAATAGAAATAAATTACCCTTATCCATATGAAACACATTATGAGCAAGATTGGTTTTCCAAAATCCATGTTAGATGGGATTGTAGTGTCTGAATGGAAGTCTACTTTATGAAAATTATAATTATTTTGATTTTTAGCCACAATCAGCTTGAAATGTTGCAAAACTCTGCAGGTGCTCGCTGTTATAACAAAACCATGGGAACAGATGGTGCAAGGTACCAGGCCAGCTCAAGGGATTAAATGTGAGGCTTTTGAAATTTAAAATTAAAGCTGGGTGATCTTGGGAAAACGTGCCTGCCAAACATGGCAGCTTAAAAAAAAATAAAAATAAAAAGTTACCCACATTCTCTTGACAAGCTTATTTACATTCAAATGACTGGGAAATATTAAGTAGTTATAAAGTACTCTTGGCAGGGTATGGCCTACCTGACCAAATTTAAATATGAAACACTCACTTCCATTATGGTGTTAAGGCTTTGCATGCAGAGAACCTCCTATTAGGCTTAGTTACTAAAAGGAGCCAAGATATTTGGGGAAGGTGGTACATTCTAGGTGCTTAAATAAAGATAACCTAAACACTATCTCTTTTAAATGGGCAGAGTGAAGGATCTTGGCTGAGCCACCAATGATGAATTTAGGGATTTACATCAATTGGTGTTGGCAGAAGAAATGAGAAAAGTAAAATTTCAAAAGTTAAGATGGTCAATTAGATTTACTTATCTTAAAGACTAAATCCATGCTAAAACATACATTATTGAAAACATTTTTAAAATATCAAAGCTGTTACAATTATTTGGGTATTTCCAGTATGTTCTTTATAATAATATAATGAATAATGCCTTATAATACATATTAGCACATTTGAGTAACTACTATGTACCATGAAATGTATGAATATTAACATTAATTCTCCCATTTCTATTTTTCTTTTTCTTTCTTTCTTTCTTTCTTTCTTTCTTTCTTTCTTTCTTTCTTTCTTTCTTTCGTTCTTTCTTTCTTTCTTTCTTTCTTTCTTTCTTTCTTTCTTTCTTCCTTTTTTGCAGAGCAAAAACTATTATCTGTATTTGCAAATGTAGAAACATTCTACATTACTTGCCAGTAAGTTTTGAAACATCAAGTATAAGATTGGGTGAATTTGTCTTCAAATATCATTTTCTTTTACAGTTTGCCAGATATATTTGTAACTGTCATCTCATTTGATTGAGTCAACAATACTTTACGTCAATGCGTATGTGATAATACTCATTTAAAGATGAGAACAACTTAAGTTTCTTTATCCCAGTGAAATGACAGAGCCAGCTGTAATGCATGGGTTTCTCATGCTATAGTTTACTATTATTTCCACTGATTGATTGATTTGGTTAGAGTCTATAGTAGTGTAAACCATTTGAGAATACAGGCACATGTAATTTCGTTTTTGTGTTTTCTTCAGGAAAATTTATCTTATTTATCATGTTTCTGGGCTATGATGTGGTTCTTGATCACGGGTTAGAATTTTTCATATATTCTCTAAGAGATATTGAGACTTCTGAGAAGTTGAATGACTCAGATATTTATATGCAAGATATTGGTCTAGGCATTTAAGACATAAGGGTAAACATGTCAGACCCTGTTGAGTTAAATTGCATATCATATCAGATAATTCTGAGACTTTACTTATTTGATCGCATCTAATCTCTGAAAAATATGCTGAGTTGGTATTGTTCTTCCTATTTTAAATATGAAAAAAAAATTAAGGCTCTGAAAGATTAATTCACTTGCCTGAAGTCATAAAGCTTAAATTTGGGGATGCTGGGATTTACAGACGGGTCTGATTTACTACAGCCATAGAAGGGGAGAGAGAATACCCACAATTATAATAATAAGTGGGAAAGTAAGATAAGGTGCTGTAACTGGCATATATATAAAATAATAAATAATAACATTTTGATTGGGTAAAGTTCTCATAGACGGTAACATGTAGGTGAATTCTTCTTGAAGAAAGATTTTGCATACTGGCCTAGAGAATGAATAGATTTCAAGTGGGGAAATACTAGTGTCAATAAAGCCATGAAGTCATGAGAGTTCATATTGCATTGAGAGAAAAATAGTATATGAGTTTTTAACTCTTCATAATGGAAAGAAATAACCAATAAATACATATATAGGGGCAAACTTAAGGAAGGAGAGCTTCAAATTCATCTATTTAATCTTGGATTTTAGAAGGCTATTACGAATGTTTAGGTCAAAGATCACAAGGGGGTCACTGCAGAAATTAAGCTCTTATCTCTGCAGCCATGTCTCCCAAGTATCTAACAAAATATTTCCAAAGCTATACCTTAGATTACACAGGAAGACTTGGATATATTCAGGAAAATAAATGCTTACCTTATTTATAATAATATGTAATTCCTTCCTAAATGTCTACAACAGTTTTCTTTGCTACTATCTTCTTTGACTCATTAACAGTGAAACTTTTAGAGCTTGTTCATGCAGGATGTAATTTTTATTTCGAGTTTAACAGTCTTGTACAAAATATCTGTATTTTGATTGGACAGAGAATTGACTATAAATGAGATCAATTGTGTATTATAGACCTTTGATGAAGGTCTACTCAGAGTGAAAGTATGAACTTTATTCATTTACTATTGGGAGAGTTTTTAGCATCTTAAATATCAGTGACAATTTTGTACCTACCAATGGTGTTAAAATGAGAACACATTTAGTGCAGATTTGGTGTTCTCAACACACCCAGAAATGGACACATCTGTCCAGTTTTATGTTTCTTGGCCTCTGTTTGCCTGTAAGAATAGTTAAATATTTCTAAAAGTTGTGGCCATATTTGCAACAATACAAAATATAGCTTTAGCAAATTTTGGTTATCATTCATTTTAATGTGAGAGTTAACAGCAGACAAAGGAGACAAAACATATATATGCGTGTGTGTACGAGACATGATCAATTAATTGCTATGCATTCTGTTATTTTTACTCACCTTCCTGTACAAATATTTTGCCCTTTACCAGATCACCCATATTTCTTGCTTATACATCAGCATTTTAGCAACTGTAATTCCTCATGGACTTTATAAGGAGAAAAGCATCTAGTTCTCTTTATTCATTGAAATCTAAAAGCATCAGCTCACAAGCACTTAGAGAATAATAGACTTGATGTGAAGTGAGGCAAAGACTGTGTTCAGATTGTGTTTCAAGAATTTCCCTGTCGGGGCGCCTGGGTAGCTTAGTCGGTTAAGCGTCCGACTTTCGCTTAGGTCATGATCTCGTGGTTCATGGGTTCGAGCCGCGCGTCGGGCTCTGTGCTGACTGCCAGCTCAGAGCCTGGAGCCTGTTTCAGTCTGTGACTCCCTCTATCTCTGACCCTCCCTGCTCACGCTGTCTCTCTCTCTCTCTCTCCTAGAAATAAAGAAAACATAAAAAAAAAATTAAAAAAAAAAAAAAAGAATTTCCCTGTCATCTATTGTAAAGATTATGTAGTGCAGAAGTGTGGGACATACAGGTTTTCTGTATATTTAGAAAAAACCAAAGCTAATTTCAGCTTTTCAAGAACATTTAAGCACAAAGAAGAAAGTGAGTACTTTTCACTCAGCCATAAACTTGGGGACCAGAGTTGTGCAAGCCTGAAGAAGTCACAGCAGTTTCTTCCAAATTAAAGCATTTTGTGAATCCAGTCTTAATGGACGATATTTGCTTGTACTTTTGTTAATGTACTAGAAAACCTATTAATTATAACCTTATTATTCACGTGAAAAATATGCCTAAAGGGCAATTTAATCATTTATTAGGGCAGTTTATGTACTTTGCCCTCACTTTCTTTCCCAAGACTTTATGTTCATTAACTAAATATGTTATAATGGAAAGACTCTGGAAGGCACACTAAATTCATAATACATTTCAATCTCATGACCTTGGGAAAGGAGCATTCAGGCTCAAATAAACCAGAAGCTGATTTGATGGGTACCAGGTACCAAAGTCCTAGAAGAACCTGACATTGGCAGAGCAGCAGACTGATGAGTTTTTTGTGCCACTGACAGTCAATTTGGTAACAATAATTGACTGACTTTCTTATCTTCCTCCTTTCATACATCTGACTTATCTTGTGCTAGTAAAGATCTTAAAGTCTTTAATTAGGTACTAGAGGATAGAGAAGGGAAGGAACACAAGACTGTGAGTATCAGACCAGACTTTTCTCATTTGCACACTGGATATTTGACTGGGATGCTTTATTTGGTGGGTATAGGCTGGCAAGCAGAACTAATTAAAATTAACTAGAAAAGGGGAAGAGGTATATTCAGGGAGCAATCTAAATTTAAAAAGGAAAAAGAATTCATAGCAAAGGCCTTTGTCTGTCTCCTCGTACTGTGTCATTGGAGCACATATGGCTCTTTATATCAGCCTGCCCTATAACAAAGCCTGTGTTTATTCTGGCAAATACTTAGAAAAAAATGTAAGCTGCAGAGTAAAAGCATCAGGGACCATGTTAAGACATTAATTATAATTGTACTCTTCTTCTAATATTTTTCTTCAAAACTTTACTTTCTAGGAAGATTTTCTACATACATACAAAAAAAAAAAAAAAACACCCCAAAACAACAAACTTAGCATCCAAGATTCTTGCATTTTCCAAAGAGAAAGACAATGTCTCCACTAAAGTAGATAACTGAGGCAAAAATCCCATCAATATTATAACCAGGTAAAATATTATTCAGTGTGGGAATACTGCAGTACATCAGAATTATAGTTTCTAGCATTTTGATACATGGTAATGATTTTTGGTGTGAGAGAATATATTACTCTAAGAAAGAAAAAATATATTGCTTTGGTTGCATCCAAACTTTAAAGTGTTTCTTATTTTAAATTATCCATCTTTTTTCAATTTAGAAAGAGTTTGGTTTAGTTGAGTCCTATTTTTGCAATATCTTAGGATTTTAAAATATCACTCTGTTTTGAAATGTAAATTAGCACACATTGGTAGGAGAGGAATGGATTATGAGTTATATATGGGCCAAAACTCTAATATCCAACCATATGGTTCTAATCCAAATTGGAGTATTTCTTTTTTAGTGGAAATAATTGGATTACTCTGAGTCATTGAGACATCACTTTAGAGTTTTCAGGGACCTTAGAATGTATCTCAATCTAGATGAGGAAATAGAGTTAAGTCATTTCCTTCCTATCAAGCAGCTAATGAAAAGCATAGCTATAACAAAGTCTATATAACACTCTTTTTCCACACATGCCCCCAAAATGCAGGGAATACACACCTCATCTCCAGAGGTAGTTCACAGAATCAATAGTTAGAGGAGAATAAAAGTTGTGTGTTAAACATGAGCCATTTCCATCTGCAAATTAACTTGGAACAAATCAACATTAACCTTTTCTTAACATGGAGTAGAAAGAATCTTTTGAAGAGTCTCTTCAGGGCACCATCCTAACAAATAATTCAAATTACTTTTCTTTTAAGCGTCTGAATATTCACTGTGAAATAAATTCGGGTTTAAAAAGTTAAAGGACGCTTGCAAATACTTATGTTTTGATATCTATGATACATTATAGAATTTATAGTCTTCATAATACATTGCTTCAATTTCCACTGAAGTAGAATGGTCTTAAAATTATTTAGTTATATAATAAGAATGAATATCTGACAATATTTAGGAGGGTCTAAATACCATATATTTTAATGTAAAAATTCTAGAGCTAAAAAAAGCCACATTTATATTTTCTTGGTAAAAATTGCCAACCTGGTAGGTAAACTGCAGTCATTTTGGCAGCCAGGCCAGCCATGCAGTGCACGATATTGGCCATCATCCATTACAGTATAGACATAAAATCGTAGAAAAAATTTTTGATAATAATATTAAAGATGTAAAAATTGAAAAAAATCCAATAGTACATTTCAAAATCAAATACTTAAAAAAAGAAAAAGTGGTGGGAGGGACCTGGGTGGCTCAGTTGTTTAAATGTCCAACTCTTGGTTTCCACTCAGGTAATGATCTCACAGTTAGTGAGTTCAAACCCTGTGTTGGGCTCTGGGCTGACAGTGAAGAGCCTGCTTGGGATCCTTTCTCCCTCTCTCTCTGCCTGTACTCCACTCTTCCTAAATAAATAAAGAAAAATGAAATTTCCTTCTCTTCTCAGAAATAACTTCAAAACAATGAGGAAAACAAGAAACAAATGTATTCTTCCTTGACAAAACCAAGAGGTGACTATAACCTCAAACAACAATTTATGAAGAAGCACAGCTAAAAGGAAAGGAAAATCAAACAGAGATACATGAAGATGGTGACAGAGACATCTATGGCTGCAAATCTCAAAGTGGCAGAACAGAGTTATCACACTAAAAAGCCAATCAATTTGCAGCTTGAAATAATGGATTGGGTGTGTGTGCCAGCAGTGGTAGCCGGCACCTATGCTGGCATGAAAAAGAAGCACAAATATAAGGAATGAATTATATGAAGAACCATATTTTCAAACACATTGTGAAATATTTTCAAACACAGAGCAAGAAAGAGAAACTGTGTATTAGGAAGAAGGTTAAACTGTCAGCATAACAGGTAAGAACAAGTGAAGGTAAGAAGCTTGTGTCAGAAGGAAATTTCCTACTATCCTGGAACATGACCAGAATGATTCCTTCATCATCATCATCATCATCATCATCATCATCATCATCATCATATTGGAATGAATACAAGTTTATAGAATAATAATCAATAGAGAACTAGCACATTATCTATAAATAGACAATGGAAGAGAAAATATGAGAAAGAACTAGAAATAATGGTAGATGAAAGATACAAGTTAGGAAAACATTGTCACACAGCAGACAAAAATTGCAACAAAAACTGCTCTGGGTTAAATAAAAATAGTCTTAATGAATTATTTGCCTTTATAAACTAAGAGCCCAAAGCAGAGGTGCAAAAGCTTAGAAAAGATGTGACTTAAAACTAAAGCTGACCATGAGCTGGTAGTAATTAGGAGAATAGAGAAATAAAACCAAAATAAAGTGTGATGAAATGAAATCCATAGAGAAAGTAGTTCAAAGAAAGTTTTCATATAGAAAACAAAACAAAACAAAACAAATGCACACACACACAGAAAAGGAAAAGGCACAGTAGACAGGAGTTTTAATAAAATGCAAATGAACAGGGTCTTAAAAGATCAAAAAAATGGCTTAATCAGAAAAAAATGGCTAACATATATGATGTTTATGAGGATGAGAAATAGAAACAGAAACAGGAAAAAATAAAATGTTAAGAAAATTTCCAGAAAATCTGAATGTATAAAATGGCATAAAATAGATTAAAATGGCATATCTTATCCTAAAAGAATATGCAGACCAATCGATACTCAGCCAGACATAGCCTAGTAATATTAATTAGTCTAAGCAGCAGTGATATTAATCTCTAGCATGACACATGGAAATAAAAAACAACCATCTTTTAAACACCTTTTGAGACAATGAAGAAAACAACCAATCATTTTAAAATATTTAACAATAATGATAACATAAAGTTACACATTAGCATTCTATACTGAATTAAAACAACACTCAAAGGATAATTTATGATCTAAGTATTTATATGTTAATATACAAGTAAGAACAAAAAGTAAAGTAAAGCTAAAATAAAGAAGTTAGAAGAATAAAATAAAAATAACCTTAAGAATCATAGGAAGGGATCAATAAAAAAGGAGAGATTATTGTTATAATATAGATAAATAATGTAATAATGAATCTAATAACTCTTTATCTCCAATAGAACAACGAAATATAAACATTTAGCTAACCTAATCAAAAACTGACAAAAAACAATTTACTTAATATTAGAGATAACACTCATGGAAAAAATATAGAGGAACTTAATATAAATAAGCAATATTTAAACGGAAACTCAGAAAAAAAAAGAAAATCTAAGTAGCAACTATATACAAAATAAAGATTACGGTCAAATACTACAAATACTACTCATAAATGAGTACCAGGGAAAGTTAGTTTCCCAGAGAAATTACGTCAAACTGCAAAAAGTCAAAATTCAAATGAATCAACTGTTTGGGGATATATAGAAAACATTCATATTCTCACATAACATTGATAAAACTGACATATATAGCACACAAAAGAGTCTATAAAACAATCACGTAAGTTAAGTATTGGTATTATAAAAATCCTGAATATATTATTAGCAAATAGAATTTAATATTACAGTTAGATCACTACCTCAAAATATACCACAAAATGGTTTCCAAACAAAAAATCTGTAGAAAACTGTAAGAAGACATGCTACTTTTAAAAATAATCTCATAGTGTTTTCTATTTATAAAACAAAACTCATAAGTCATAAGAAATTGATAACTAGAAATACATGAACAAATGAAATATTTTGCATGGCAAGGTACATAATAAATGAAAGTAAACAAAAACATTGTAACTTAAACAACACACACACATATTCCTTTTCTTAATATAAAAAGATAGTATATCAGTAACAAAAAGATCAACAACACAACAAAATATATTGTACCTAGTTAATGAAAAAAAATGCAGACGATTGTATAATATATTAATAAGGTAAATCTGGAATAAATTTTCAAGAACCATTCTTCATCTATATGACCAAATTCAAAAGGTCTGTTGTGAGAGGTTACAGTCTCTTTAAAGAGCACTACATTTAACATTTCTTTTATTTTTATTCTTTTCTTTTTAAGTTTATTTATTTATCTTGAGACAGAGATAGCACAAGTGGGTGAGGAGCAGAGAGAGAGAGAAGAGAGAGAATCCCAAGCAGGCTCTGCACTACCAGCCCAGAGCCTAGTGCAAGGCTCAAACTCACGAAGTACTGATCATGTCCTGAACCAAAACCGAGTCAGATGCTTAACCGACTGAGCCACCTAGGCACCCCTACATTTAAAATTTTAAATGAATATACCATTTGACCCTATGATTCTACTAGTAGGAATGTATTGTAATAGTATAGTCACACATTTATGAAATAATCTTTCTCCTTTGAGATTCACACCTTATTGTTTGTATCAGCTCAAGAAAGATTAAAGAAACTTTTATTTTATAAAAGAAAAATATGAAGAATCACCTGCACAGTTTTAATTAGGTTATTTGTCTTTTTGGTGTTGACTTGTATACATTTTTTATATATTCTTCCCAATAAACCCATATCAGATCTATCATTTGCAAATATCTTCTCCTACTTAGAGGGCTGGGCTGTCTTTTTGTTTTGTTGATGGTTTCCTTCCTTGTGCAAACATTTTTATTTGGGTATAATCCCAATAGTTCAATTTGATTTTGTTTTCCTTGTCAAAAACACAAGAAACAACAGGTTTTGCCAAGGATGTAGAGAAACAGGAAATCCCATGAACTTTTGGTGGGAAAGCAAAATGGTACAATCACTGTGGAAAACAGTATGAATGTTCTTCAAAAACTTAAAAATATAATTACCATATGATCCTGTCATTACACTACTGGGTATTTACCCCCCAAAATACAAGAACATCAATTCAGAAAGATATATGCACTCCTATGTTTACTGCAGCATTATTTACAATAGCTAAATTATGGAAGCAACCGAAATATCAATTGATAGATGAATGGATAAAGATGTGATGTATATATACAATGGAATATTAGTCAACCATAAAAAGAAATTAAATTTTGCCATTTGCAACAACATGGATAGATCTAGAGGGTATAATGTAAAGTGAAATAAGTCAGTCAGAGAAAGACAAGTACCATATGTGGAATTTAAGAAGCAAAACAAATGAATAAAGAAAAAAAAGAGACAAAACAGACTGTTAAATACAGAGAACAAACTGGTGGTGCGAGAGGGGAGGTAGATGGGGAGATGGGTGAAACAGGTGAAAGGGATTAAAAGTACACTTATCGGGGTACCTGGGTGGCTTAGATGGAGCACCTGGGTGGCTTAGTTGGTTGGCCGTCCGACTTTTGCTTAGGTCATGATCTCGCGGTTCGTGGGTTTGAGCCCCGCGTCGGGCTCTGTGCTGACTGTCAGCTAAGAGCCTGGAGCCTGTTTCAGTCTGTGACTCCCTCTCTCTCTGACCCTCCCCTGCTCACGCTGTCTCTCTCTCTGTCTCCTAGAAATAAATAAAACATTAAAAAAAAAGTACACTTATCATGATGAGCCCTGAGTAATGTGAGGAATGTTGAATCATTATCTTCTACACTTGAAACAAATGTAGCACTATATGCTTATTATTCTTTTTTTTTTCTTTTTTTTTTTTACAAATAGTTTATTGTCAAATTAGTTTCCACATAACACCCAGTGCTCATCCCCACAAGTGCCCTCCTCAATGCCCACCCCTCCTCTCCCCACATCCACTAGTCCTCAGTTTTTGTCAGCATTCAAGAGTCTCTCATGGTTTGCCTCTCTCCCTTTCCCCCACCATTTCCGCCCTTCTTCTCCCCCTTGGTCCTCTGTTAAGCTCCTCCTAATCCTCCTATACGTGCACACATATGATATTTGTCTTTCTGCCTGACTTATTTCGCTCAGCATCACACCTCAAGGTCCATCCATGTGGCTACACATGGCCAGATTTCATTGTTTCTCATTGCCATGTAGTATTCCATGGTATAGATAAACCACATCTTCTGGATCCATTCATCTGTTGATGGACACTTAGGCTCTTTCCAGGTTTTAGCTATTGTGGAGAGTGCTGCTATGAACATTGGGGTACATGTGCTCCTATGCATCAACATTTCTGTATCCCTTGGGTAAATTCCTAGCAGTGCTATTGCTGGGTCATAGGGGAGTTCTATTGTCAGTTTCCTTAGGAACCTCCACACGGTTTTCCAGAGGGGCTGTACCAGTTTACATTCCCACCAACAGTGTAGGAGGGTGCCCGTTTCTCCACATCCTCGCCAGCATCTAGAGTTCTCTGATTTGCTCATTTTAGCCACTCTGACTGGCGTGAGGTGGTATCTCAGTGTGGTTTTGATTTGTATTTCCCTGATGAGGAGGGATGCTGAGCATCGTTTCATGTGTCTGTTGGCCATCTGGATGTCCTCTTTGGAGAAGTGTCTGTTCATATCTTCTGCCCATTTCTTCACTGGGTTGTTTGTTTTTCGGGCGTGTAGTTTGGTGAGTTCCTTGTAGATTCTGGATATCAACCCTTTGTCTGATATGTCATTTGCAACTATCTTTTCCCATTCGTTGGTTGCCTATTAGTTTTCTGGGTTGTTTCCTTGGCTGTGCAGAAGCTTTTAATCTTGATGAGGTCCCAATCAGTTTATTTTTGCTCTTGATTCCCTTGCTTTTGGGGATGTGTCAAGTAAGAAGTTGCTGCGGTGGAGGTCAAGGAGGTTGTTTCCTGCTTTCTCCTCTAGGGTGTTGATAGTTTCCTGTCTCACGTTCAGGTCCTTTATCCATTTTGAGTTGATTTTTGTGCATGGTGTGAGAAATTGATCTAGTTTCATTCTTCTGCATGTTGCTGTCCAGTTCTCCCAACACCATCTGTTAAAAAGGCTGTCTTTTTTCCATCGGATATTCTTTCCTGCTTTGTCAAAGATTAGTTGGCTGTATACTTTTGGGTCCACTTCTGAGTTCTCAATTCTGTTCCATTGGTCTATGTGTCTGTTTTTGTGCCAATACCATACTGTCTTGATGATGACAGCTTTGTAGTAGAGGCTAAAGTCTGGGATGGTGATCCCTCCCGTTTTGGTTTTATTTTTCAGGATTACTTTGGCTATTCGGGGTCTTTTGTGGTTCCATACAAATTTTTGGATAGTTTGTTCTAGTTTTGAGAAGTATGCTGGTGCAATTTTGATTGGAATTGCATTGAATGTGTAGAGTGCCTTAGGTAGTAATGACATCTTAACTATATTTATTCTTCCTATCCATGAGCATGGAATGTTTTTCCATTTCTTGTGTCTTCTTCAATTTCCTTCATAAGTTTTCTATAGTTTTCATCATACAGATCTCTTGTATCCTTGGTTAGGTTTATTCCGAGGTATTTTATGTTTTTTTGTGCAATTGTGAATGGGATCAGTTTCTTGATTTCTCTTTCTGTTGCTTCATTGTTGGTGTATAAAAATGCAACCGATTTCTGTACATTGATTTTGTACCCTGCAACTTGGCTGAATTCTTGAATCAGTTCTAGTAGGCTTCTGGCGGAGTCTGTCGGGTTTTCGATGTAGAGTATCATGTCATCTGCGAAGAGTGAAAGTTTGACTTCCTCTTTGCCAATTCTGATGCCTTTGATTTCCTTTTGGTGTCTGATGGCTGATGCTAGGACTTCCAGCACTATGTTAAACAACAGCGGTGAGAGTGTACATCCCTGTCGTGTTCCTGATCTCAGGGGGAAAGCTCTCAGTTTTTCCCCGTTGAAGATGATGTTAGCTGAAGGCTTCTCATAGATGGCTTTGATGATGTTTAAGTAGGTTCCTTCTATCCCAACTTTCTCGAGAGTCTTTATTAAGAAGGATGCTGTATTTTGTCAAATGCTTTTTCTGCATCTATTGACAGGATCATATGGTTTTTATCTTTTCTTTTATTGATATGATGTATCACATTGATTGATTTGCGAATGTTGAACCAGCCCTGTAACCCAGGAATGAATCCCACTTGATCTTGGTGGATGATTCTTTTGATATGCTGCTGGATTCGATTTGCAAGGATCTTGTTGAGAATTTTTGCATCCGTATTCATCAAGGATATTGGCCTGTAGTTCTCTTTTTTTGCTGGATCTCTGTCTGGCTTGGGAATCAGTGTGATGCTGGCTTCATAAAATGAGTCCGGGAGTTTTCCTTCGATTTCTATTTTTTGGAATAGCTTGAGAAGAA
Source organism: Proteles cristata cristata (assembly GCA_017311185.1). Lineage (NCBI taxonomy): Eukaryota > Metazoa > Chordata > Mammalia > Carnivora > Hyaenidae > Proteles > Proteles cristata. The sequence continues at coordinate 1,614,160 of JAESUZ010004641.1, forward strand.
TTGGGATTAATTCTGTTTTAAATGTCTGGTAGAATTCCCCAGGGAAGCCATCAGGTCCAGGGCTCTTATTTGTTGGGAGATTTTTGATCACTGATTCGATTTCTTCACTCGTTATGGGTCTGTTCAGGTTTTCTATTTCTTCCCATGTGAATTTTGGTAGTGAGTGTGTGTTTAGGAATTTGTCCATTTCTTCTAAGTTGTCCAATTTGTTGGCATATAATTTTCATAGTATTCCCTGATAATTGCTTGTATTTCTGAGGGGTTGGTTGTAATAAGTCCATTTTCATTCATAATTTTGTCTATTTGGGTGCTGTCTCTTTTCTTTTGGATAAGTCTGGCTAGAGGTTTGTCAATTTTGTTTACTTTTTCAAAAAACCAACTCTTGGTTTCATGGATCTGTTCAATTGTTTCCTTGGTCTCTATGTTGTTTATTTCTGCTCTAATTTTTACTATTTCTCTTCTTCTACTGGGTTTAGGGCGTTCTTGTTGCTCTGCCTCTAGTTCCTTTAGGTGAGCTGTTAGATTTTGGACTTGCGCTTTTTCTAATCTCTTGAAACAGGCCTGGAGAGCAATGTACTTTCCTCTTAGGACTGCCTTTGCCGCATCCCATAGATTTTGAATTGTTGTGTTTTCATTTTCATTTATTTCCATATATTTTTTAATTTCATCTCTAATTGCCTGATTGGCCCAGTTCATTCTTTAGAAGGGTGTTCTTTAACCTCCATGTTTTTGGAGGTTTTCCAGACTTCTTCCTGTAATTGATTTCAAGTTTCAAAGCATTGTGATCTGACAGTGTGCATGGTATGATCTCTATTCTTTTATATTTATTGAGGGCTGCTTTATGTCCCAGTATGTGATCTATCTTGGAGAATGTGCCATGCGCACTTGAGAAGAAAGTAAATTCCCTGACCTAAGGATGTAAAGTTCTTAATATATTCGTCAGGTCCATCTGGTCGAATGTATCAAGTCCATTATTTCTTTATTGATTTTCTGTCTGGTTGACCTATCCATTGCTGTAAGTGGAGTATTAAAGTCCCCTGCTATTAGCACATTCTTATCTATAAGCTTGTTTCTGTTTGTGATTGTTTTATATATTTAGGTGCTCCCATATTCGGTGCGTAGACATTTATGATTGTTAGTTCTTCCTGATGGATGGACCCTGTAATTATTATGTAGTGCCCTTCTTCATCTCTTGTGATTGTCTTTAATTTAAAGTCCAGTTTGTCTGATAGAAGTATCGCTACTCCGGCTTTCTTTTGATTTCCTGTAGCATGATATATATTTCTCCATCCCCTGACTTTTAATCTGAAGGTATCTTCCCGTCTAAAATGAGTTTCTTGTAGACAGCATATAGATGGTTTTTGTTTTTTAATCCATTCTGCTACCCTATGTCTTTTGATTGGAGCATTCAGCCCATTTACATTCAGTGTTATTATTGAAATATGTGGGTTTAGAGTCTTTGTATCTTTTGTAGGGTTCATGTTTGTGGTGGTGTCTCTGGAATCTTTGTTCCTTGCAACCTTTCCTTCAGAGCACCCCCCTCAGAATTTCTTGTAGGGCTGGCTTCGTGGTGACAAATTCTTTCAATTTCTGTTTGTTTGGAAAGGTTTTTATCTCTCCTTCTATTTTGAATGACAGGCTTGCTGGATAGAGGATTCTTGGCTGCATATTTTTACTGTTCATCACATTGAAGATCTCCTGCCATTCCTTTCTGGCCTGCCAAGTTTCAGTAGATAGGTCTGTCACCACTCTGATAGGTTTCCTTTTGTATGTGAGGGCCCTTTTCTCCCTAGCTGCTTTCAAAATTCTCTCTTTGTCCTTGTATTTTGCCATTTTTATGATGATATGTCGTGCAGAAGATCGATTCAAGTTACGTCTGAGAGGAGTCCTCTGAGCTTCTTGTATTTCCACATTGACTTCCTTCCCCAGGTCGGGGAAGTTCTCTGCTATAATTTGTTCCAGGACTCCTTCAGCACCTTTCCCTCTCTCTTCCTCTTCTGGGATTCCTATGATACGGATATTGTTGCGTTTGACTGTGTCGCTGAGCTCTCGAATTCTTCTTTCCTGTTCCTGGATCAGTTTGTCTCTTTTTTTGTCAGCTTCTTGTTTTTCTAGAATGGTGTCTTCTAAATCACTTATTCTCCTTTCTGCCTCTTCAAGCCGTGCATTGGAGGCCTCTAATTTATTATGGATCTCATTTATCGCATTTTTTAATTCTTCATGCCTATTTTTATTTTCCATTCTGTCTATAGCCATAGTTTCTTTGATGTCCCCTATGTTTTTTTCAAGCCCTGCTATTAATTTCACCATTATTATTCTAAAATCTTGTTCACTTATGCTGCTGATATCTGTTTTGAGCAGTTCATTAGCTGTCATTTCTTCTTGGAGTTTCTTTGGAGGAGAGCTCTTTCGTTTCGTCATTTTAGTTAGCTTTCTGGTTCTTGTTGGTTTTAAAGACCTGTTATGTTCTCTGTTTCTATGAGCACTGCTATATCCAAGAAACTCTTTGACTTTCCAGGGCCTATCCTTTCAGAGATTGTTTTTTGAATGGTATCCCTCGGTCACTCTTGTTGGGACCTTAGTTATTTTATTTTCCTATTCGTAGTGATATTTGGGACTCTTCACCTTGTGTACTCTAGCTTGTTTCTTGAGGTAGCCCTGGAAAAGAAAACAGACAGACAAACACACAGGGAGCAGGAGCACACAAACGCACAGGCTGATTCAACTAACATGCAAAGTGAGAGGGAAAACGAAAAAGTTAATAGAAAAGACGGAGGAGGGAGGGCGAATAGGGAGCATAAAATACATAAAAGGGTCAAAAAGGGGGAAAGAAAAGGAAAAAAGAAGAAAACCGATGGACAAAGAACGGTTTAAAGCATATACCTGGATTTCCCAGCTACAGTTAAATAGCCGTGTGTATGCAGTGCTGGTTGAAGAGCATAGAGAAAAAGAGAGAAGGCAGGGTGAGACAAGGCAGATTTGGAAATAGAATGAACAGGCAGAAGGGATAAGAAACTTTTTTCAAAGAGGTAAAGGGTAGAATGTGGTTGGATAGGTGAGAGAAGGATGCTGGAATTATCCAGAGAAACTATATAGTCTAATTACTCCTGAGAGAAATAGCTGAAAAAGTCGGTAGGTGTAGAATTTACATTTACAGAATGGACTTGTGTGATTGTTTAAGCAAGCTGGCGACCAGAGTTAATCAGGTCAGTGTTTTGGGGAAAAAAGCGAGAAAAGAGAAAGAAGAAGAAAAAAAGAGAAAAGAAAGGGGAAAAAAAAGAAAGAAGAAAAAAAAAGGAAAAAAAAAAGGGAGGAGGGCACCTCTCAGGCAGGGATGGGCGTGGCGTGATCCGATGCCTCAGGCGGGGGTTCTGCCTTGGCGATTGTGGGGAGGAGAGTGATGGTGCTCCAGTCCCTTCTTGAACCCCGCGCTGCAGCTCGCTTTTTTTTTTTTTTGGCGTGTCAACTCCCCGTTCCGGGGACGCAGCCGAAGTTGGTTGCACTCTTCAACCCAGGCCAGTTCCAATCTCCAAATCCCAGCCCGCGCCCCGCTGAAGTTGCCTTAGTCACAGCTTCCCAGACAACCCCCTCGGGCTATTCCAGGCTCCCTGCTGAGCTCTGGGGGCGGGTCAGGATCGCTGCTTCCTTCTCTGGGTCGGGCTGGTGCGCATGCGCGGGGGCTTGCCTGCAGCGTCCGCGTAGCCTGAGCCCGCTGGAGTGAGGAAAACCGGGTCTCTCTATGGCTCGTCACCCGAAACACGAACTCACAGGCAAATTTCCCAGTTTTTAGCTCTTTGCCTTCCCTCTCGAGTTCCAGCCAGCCAGGAGCGCGGACGCCCGGTGTCTGCGCGTCTCCTTCAGGGGTCCCAGCTGCCCTGGAGCTACAATGGCGGCAGGCGCGCCGCCGCTGGAGTGAGGAAAACCGGGTCTCTCTATGGCTCGTCACCCGAAGTACGAACTCACAGGCAAATTTCCCAGTTTTTAGCTCTTTGCCTTCCCTCTCGAGTTCCAGCCAGCCAGGAGCGCGGACGCCCGGTGTCTGCGCGTCTCTTTCAGGGGTCCCAGCCGCCCTGGAGCTACAATGGCGGCAGGCGCGCCCGCGCCGCTTTAAAACCCAACCTCCAGGAGTGGCACAAAGAAGCAGTTTGTGTGCTCAGCCTCCCCCAGGACCAGTTGTGGCGAGGGGACCTGGTGTGCAGGTATTTGGCAAGCACTGTCTTTCTATGCACCGAGCGGAGATTTTTCTGTCTCGGACTCTCCTTTTCCCCTCTCACTCCCCGTAGAGGGTAGAGGGGGATCGCCTCCCACCCTGGAGGCTCCGATCCCGGCCCGATTTTACCTTCCCCGGTTCGCACTCACGTTAGAAGACTTTCTCAGTGGATTCTGCGTCCTTTTTCTCCCAGTCTCTCAGGTTTTGTATGGTTTCCAATGGCTTCAGATCTTTTCTGTGTGATGTATGGGCGCGAGTGCAAGTACGGAGCTCCTTACTTCTCCGCCATCTTGCCCCCCCCATATGCTTATTATTCTTGAATGTGTAAATAAATGAAAAAGTTTTTTAAATCATCTGCAAAAGACCACTTTCTCCAAGCTGTTCCACAATTCTCAGGTCTATGAAAAACCATGTTGGGGAAAAAGATGGCGAGTTTTATTTAATAATAAGCAGAACATCATCTGAATGAAGTACTGTTTTAATGTTGAAAAATCTGGTTACTTCATCAGCTGACAGTTGCTTAGCTTCATCCTAAAAAGGCCATAGTCACATGGACAATCAATTTAATCATGCCTTATAGCCCTGGCTTCTGTGGCCATTAGCCAAAACGCTGGCCCCCGCAATCAGCGATAATCTTTCCCATATTTTTTGTGTTGCCTTTTCCTGACTTTTCCACCCAGTGGCTACATTTCTTCCATGGGGAAATAGGTTCTCCTTACATAAATGGGTTAGAAAAAAGTTTAGAGTGGAAATCCACCACCACGGGGCAAAAGTGCCCAAGGTTAGCTAGCTAGATATTGTAATGGCATCATGAGTAACTTGTTACATCACCTGTAGGAAATTACTTTCCATCTGATGCCAGTATAATTTGCCTCCCAGACCCTTTGCTTCTTACACACACAAGTTAATAATTACTGTCTGATTTTTTTCTCCATGTTCACATGTGTGAGATCTTTTCTTCATGTTCACCACATGGGTAATATCTTAAGGGCTCAGTAAGTATGCAGATGAAACCTCTGTTTGGGGCTCTTATCTTCTCCTGGACATTAATCTCTCTTGTATTCAATTCTGTATCTGCTCTCTTGCTGGACAAAAGAAAATTCCAGACTCATAGTCTGCAACATTCTCCCAAACCTTTCATCTCCAACTCCTCAATCTCCTGTTTTAGTCTATCTATACAAAAATCCCTCTCATTCTCAATCTTCTCAAGAAACATTCCTTCTACCTCCTTAAACTTAATAAGGATACTTCACATTTTAAGCGCTACACTGCCCTAGCAGTCTATATGTGTAGATGCAGCCTTTTTTTTTTTTCCTTTTGCATATGTAACACATGGAGGTGAATACAATTGTACAACCAGGTAGCCATCTAAAACAAAATAAATAGTTAATTCTCCTCATTGTCCCTTTTGTGAAGGGGAACATGTAGACCATTGGCTTTTCACCTGTGTAAAATCCTCCCTCCTACTTTGAGCTTTAAGTTACCTAGCTTTAACATCTTCTTCCTTACCTGTACTCCTCCAATATCTTAGATGATCTGAACATTACTATGTTGGATTTTATGTACACTAAGACAAAAACACCCATCTCCAGAGAAAAAGAGTAAGTAGAGAGGACAATCTCCATCCTTGATTTTATAGTTCTTGAGTTGAATTCCTTGAGACATCCAGCTATCTTTGAAGCCCTTAGATTCTGTTTTAAGAAATATATTGTATTTCTTCCAGGTAATTATTTTTAGTTCTTGTTGTGTGGGGGTGGGGAATATTTGCCATAGTAAAAAACACCTTGGCTACTGGGGATTCAAAATAACTGACTTTGTTCAACCTTTTCTTTGAATTATTTTGAGCAAATGTCTCCGTATCTTTAGGTTTCAGTTTTTCAAGAGCCCCTTTAAGGGCAGTATGGTGCAAGAGGTAGAGTCCTGAATTTATGGTCAATGACCAGGTTCTTTCTCCTTGCTCTGTTACTTAATTATCCATTTCATTTTTTAAAAAGTCTTTTAACCTCCAAATGCCTTAATTTCCTCCTACTGGAGATGACTCTAAGGGAGTCATCAAAGCAAGTAGTCAAAGGGAATGATTATAAACAAACAGCTGATACACAACCCAAATGTTGACATGTGATTATGGACAATGATTTAGCCTTGTTAGATATTATCTATTGGATAATCTGTTTTCATACTTATTCTTTCAAAGCAAGGAAGCCTTTTAAATGAAACTTGGCATGGGACCCCATTTCTAAAACTAACATTTATCACTACAGGATTGTGTCATAACCTTTAAGTGTTATTAAATGATGTCAGAAATTATGTCAGCCTATTCTATATGTTAACAAATTAGCAATGGCAACTATTACTCCACGAGACCATATAGTTCAAATAGCACAATAGCATTGTTCTTCCGATTTTTTAAGAAGTAATTCCACTAGGAATAAATTGAATTTTTCTCTGTAATGAAGCTATAGCTTATTAATAAATTATAATTTATTAAAGAAGACTTCCTATAAAATAAAGTTTGTTCATTATTTTCTTATTTAAAATATTCCATTCTTCTGACTTCTTATAGAATTGTTAGGATAAACAAACTGAAATGACTGAACTACATAAATGTACATATTTTCTACTTTCTGAAGGGATATTAAATGCATAGATATATAAATATATATATTTGCTGCTGTTATAAACATGAAAAAGTTCATTTCTGTCTTTTTTTTGGAACCATGTACAATTTTTACTCATGTCCTTTTAAACACCATTCAAAAATCTGTTTGTTAAATAAATATGTATTTTAAAATATTAGCAACTTCTATATCTTACTTGAATCTGTTAGAATTATTAATTGATTCACCAAAGCTTCCTGATTCATCAAACATACAGTTAACATTTAAGTCTTTTAACAGTAGTTTCTAGGTTGCTTGCAGATATTTTATTCAATAATAAGGATTATATTGTGTGTAATCCTATGAAAAGATACTGTAATTAATTGGCAAATTGCTACGGCATTGGTAAGTATTTTAAACCTAATTACTTCTTCCTTTTGCTTTCTGCTTCAGATCGTCAGGAAAGTCTGGCACATACACTTAAATAAAGAAGTGAAAGAGCATTTAGTCAAAGAACCAAAATGTTAATACTGAAGTTTCTTTATTTTACAGATATTCAAAGTCTAAATTGTCTGGTTCTTTCTAGAGTTCTAAATTAATGGCTAGGACAAAGAGAGGCTTAATTTGTGGGAAAGAAATCTCAGATGCAAAGAACTTACTTATTCTTTTAGACTCTGAAGTAATGTAGTGCATTTATCAGCTTTGAGTGGATATCATTGTGTTTATAACAGAGTGGAGGCACCATGCAATTTTGCTCCTGAAATTGGTTTATATAGATGACTGGTTGCTGTGAAGTGTGTGTCAGAGCTCCATGCAGCTGTTATGAAGTAGTACAATTGTCATCGCTTCTTACATGGTTGTTGAGAAGAGCTTGAGAGCCCAGCTCAGTCAGCTGTTGAATAGATAACCCAACACAGTTAACGTGGCATACATTGTAAAGAATTACATGCCTGCTACAATGAGCTTTGGGCCTTTGGTCTAGATAATAATCCTGGTGGGTGTACCACATGTAGTGGCTGTCTGATCACTCAGATATAACTGACGAAACATAAGGAAAAATGTCAGTCGACTGAAAGAAAAATGCCCCTGCAAGTTTGTTTAAGGTTCATGTAAACGGCTGTGTGTATTTTTTAACCCCAAGTCTGCCAAGAACTTAACTGCCATGTTCAATGTCTCACACTGAAATGCAAGATCTGGGGATGATGACCTATTTAAGGCTGTGTTTAAATATGTTGGTGTTCACAAAAGTCCTGTCTGTCACTTTTGGTAACACAGATGAGCATTTCTGTTTCAGAGAAAATAATGCCTTTTTGAAAAACAACTTACGTTGTACAATGTATACATTAAGCAATACTGGAAAGGATAATTATTGGCAAATTTTGAGTAATGATGGCATTTCATTTTCTTTCCCCCCAAATAATGAGAATGACAATGTAGATCTTTTGAGTCATTGTTAATTATAATGAAACTAAAAAGTGGGAAGAAATACCACTGTTTGCCATTTAAGCAGAGACACAAACACTGGGATAATTAACATGTTAAAATAATGTTTTTGAAACCCATAGGGAACGAAAACAACTGAAGTTATAGGATTTCCGTCTTAAAGCTTCTATTTTTTTCCATTCCCTAACTTGTGTTTCTGGACTTGGTTGTCTCAGCCCATATGGCATGTCTCAAACATGGCTGGAATTAGGTCTGCTTTGAGTCCTATGCTCTCTGGGAGGATTTATGAATATAACATCTGCTTAAACTTGAATTTTTTTTTTCATATCTGATAACTCATATCTTTAATCATCATCTTGTCTCTTTAACGTCCGTAAATAATAACTGATTTATCAGCAAACAATCACAAATAAAAAGTAAACAAAGTAAAGTCCAGGTTTTCTTTAAGTGATCCACATAAACAGGATACCTAAGTTTTACAACTTGAGCTAATTTCAGGTTCTTATTATTTGTAACTAGATTCTACAAATATGTATTTACACCTTACCTAAAAAGGCCCTTAGTTAGGGATATTTAAATGTTAGTAAGATATTCTGAAAACAAGAAAATCCATTTAGTCATATCCCCAAATCTCATATTCAATCAAGCCAGAAAGAATTTTTTTTATTTCAGCTCAACCTCTTACAAGAAGTAGAAATCACATTTAAATTTGTATGACTGACTTTTTATAATGATCATAATAGATTCAAATGAAAAATATTTTCAATAATATGCCATATAACATTGGAAATGTGTTTGTCTTAACTTCTATTTTTATTATTTACATTTTTTGGTGTTTTCTTCTGATGAGCACATTACTTAATCCATGTTTCTCAAAAAAAAAAAAAAAAAAAGAACTGTCCAGGCACGAAGTGTATCAGTCTCTTGATACAAAATTGCAAAGTTTTAGGCTTAATAACCTGTATCATCTTTCAGGATCTTTCATATACACATTAAAATCAGAGGATTTTTAAATATAATATTAAAGCATATTATGAATTAGTAAGGAATACTTGTAAAGTCAATAAAATCCATTTTTCTGTGATGAACACTTTTACAAAATTATATTTTGTCATTGAGGTCACCCAAAAATGATTGATTGTGTCTTTTAATTATGATTTTTCTCATATATTCAAGTCTCAATAAATAAACTCTTTAAATACTATCTTCATTTATTTCTGAAAGACTTTAAAGTATAAAAGTGCCTGAACAATAAAGAAATGATATTATTCTCTGTCCTACTTTCTAAGGTGTGGATTTAAAATTTCCAAAATAAAAATATTTAAACACTTAGTATTAAAAAAAAATGGAAATGAGGAAGATCTAATATGGCCACAGTAGTTTTCCATTCCTCCTATCAAAAGTGAATCTATTCCCAAGCCCTTAAATGTAGGCTGGTCTTTGAAATAACCTTGATCATGGAATGAGGCAGAAATGCTTTTATGTGACTTCAGCATAAGCCCCTAAAGGTCTTAAAGTTTCCATATTTGTGCTCTTGGAACACCGCTGCCACTTTATATGAAACCTAAGTTATTCTGCCAAAGAGCCTAGACATTGAGGATTCTAGGTATTGTTCCTGACAGACCAAGTTACCACTAGACTTATGAGTGATGCCATCTTGTAATATCCATCTCTGGTCAAACTTCCCAGTGACTGCTGCCACATGAGTAACACCAAGCAAGGACAGAAGAATCATCCTGCAGATTTACCCCAAAGGTCAGTCATGAATAAGTAAATGACTATAATTTTTAAGCCACTAAGGTTTGGTGTGGTTTGTTATATGATAACTAAAACAGATGGTGATAATTCTGATGATTTCTTCTCTAAGAAATATTTTTGCATACATGGCAGCATGATGATGATAATAATAATAATAATTTTAATTTCAAGATATTAAGTTGTAGTTCAACAAGTCTCACTCTCAGTGCAAGAACTTAAGCACAGTGTATACTCTGTGGTTGAAGAAACAGAATCACAAATATTTGTCTCTCTGTTATCAAGTAAATCATCTGAATAATGAAAATTTTATCCTATTGATTTTGTTGAAAAATACTTGTTTTGCTTTGTGTAAATGAAAACAAATGTGATTTTTCCCTGTATCTGAATTGATTAACTTTCTAATACATTGACTATGTTTGATTACTTGGAGGAAGGAAATTTATCTTCCCCTTGATATAATGGTATTGCTCACTGCCTCAACTTAATGATAGTTCCTACAGAGACACACTTCTTGGATATAACAAGGGAAAGATGGCATTTTAAATATTTATTCTTATTTAAACAATATATTTAAATGGCATGATTTGGCTGACCCTGAAGCTAGTTAACAAATTGTTTGTGAAAATATGGTACTTGGTGGTAAATACAGATTGACAGAGATTTTTATAGAGATATTGCCTCAATTCAAGCCTGGCTGCATTTCTGAGCTGTAGTAATAAGTTACAGTCTAAAAATATAATACATTTCTGTCCTTCCTTTGAGACAGATAGATTGGACATTTATGAGTTTGAGTTACCAAGTTTTTTTTCCTCACCTATCACTTCCTTTGAAACCTGAAACAAATTAATAGAGTTCTCTCTTAGAGAGTCAGTGCCAACATTTTATTTCAGTGGGAAATGCCAGGAACATCCTACTCAAGATCTACCTGTTTCTATGTGACAGACCATGTTCATATTTTAAAGCCCATAGTTTGATGGACATTACTTGATGTGAACCCACTTCTCACAGAATAAGCAAACAAGAAAGCAAATTTAGAAAACAAGTAGGCAAACAGTGACAAAAAGCAACAAAAATTATCTTGAAAACCTGTAGCTATCTTCAGATTGATTTTAAAAAGAGAATAAAACAGATTCTGGAAAAGGAGCCATTGTAGACAATTAATTAGCCATTTTTCAGTAGTCCAGAGTTGTCTAAGATTATAGTTGCAGCATGCATACCTTATCTGGGTTTATTGGCATAACTGGAGAATTTATAAACTATGAAGCTTTATACTTACTTAGTAAATTCTGAAATACAAAACTTGTCACAGGGCTTGTATGGTTAATATAGAAAATGTATCAATTTCTAGTTTTTAAAATGTATTTCTTTATTTAGAAAGAGTGAGAGAAAGAGAGCACAAGTTGTGTAGAGGCAGAGAGAGAGGGAGAGAGAATTCCAAGCAGGTTCCACACTGTCAGGAGGATGTGGGGCTGGAACTCACAAACCATGAGACCATGACCTGAGCCCAGTTGGATGCTTAACTAACTGAGACACCCAGATGCCCCCCAAAATGTACCAATTTCTGAGGGAGAAAAACTAGATGGTCTTCAGTTACCAGGCCTAGCAGTATACAACTGCAGAAGTCATCTGTGTTTCAGAGAGTATGTGTTAAAATTTTTTAAATTAGAATAAATCACAAGTTATATATAGAAGATTATTACCTATCAGATCAATTTCCAAACACCAATTAATTTCAAGGTACTCATTCTCATTGCTGTGAGATTTTCAACCCCCTCACTCTCAAAGAGAGCACCTGCTGTACTCCCAGCATGAAGTCCAAGTTCAGTGGTACATTTAAGATCAAACTCTCATGCCTAGGAGTGGCTAGAAATTGTTTAAATATGAAATATTTATTCTCAAAATGTTTAAAAAATTTTTAACATTTATTCATTTTTGAGAGACAGAGAGAGAGTATGAATGGGAGAGGGGCAGAGAAAGAGGGAGACACAGAATCTGAAGCAGGCTCCAAGCTCCAAGCGGTCAGCACATAGCCTGACACGGGGCCTGAACTCATGGACTGCGAGGTCATGACCTGAAATGAAGTCAAATGCTTAACCAACTGAGCCCCCCAGGCGCCCCTTAAAAAGTCTATTAAACATACATGTGTGTGTTGTCTGTAATTTAGTTTCTCATAAAATATTATCATATATAAACCTGAGAGGTCTTTCCACACCAGATTTGCTGAAACTAATTTTAACTAAATTTTTAACTAAAATTTTATCCTTGGATATATTCACAGTAGATCCTATGACTATTTCTTGATAACTCATACATTTTGATTAATTTGCAATATCATCTGGTCAATATTAAAGCACACATACGTTCACTTATTCGCTAGTTCCACAAGTATATGAGCAACTGCTACATGTCAGATTCTCTTCTAGATGGAGAAGACAGTAAGGAACAAAGAAGGTAATGTCCCTAGTGTCATGTAGCTTGTATTCAAGTGGAAAAACAGTCAATAATACATACATAAATAAGTAAGTATGGATGTATATACATACCCGCATGCATCTACAAGTAGGTTCTAATGGATAATAAAGCATAATAGAAAAAAAGCAAGAGAAAAGAGGTGTTACTTTGGGAAACAGAGAAAATGTCTCAGAGGGTATGTTATTTTACCACAGACCTGACTTAAATGAGGACGTGAACCAGCAAACATCAGTAGAAATAGCATTCCAGAGAAAACTTGGAGGGAGACCTAGGTGACAGTTTCCAGGAATAAGGAGGAGGGCAGACGGGTAAAGCCAATATGGCTGCATGTGTGTTAGGTTTTCCTGGTTGCCTTAAAGCAAATTTCTATTTGTGTTTTAATTAAATATGACAGAATTTTTCTTCATCAGCTTCATTTCAATGGGTCCTATTCAATGGGTCCTATTCAATGAGAAGTATTGTCTTCTCAATCACTCCGACACCCTCCATATGTGTCTGTAGTAGTGAACTTCAAAGCAAACATGGCACTGCCAATAATCTGCCCTCTGTGAATAAGGACAGTCAGGTTGTTTCATCTAGATGTCTAATTACTACTTTTCACAATGGGCTTTAGACATAGTCACCCTTCATGGCCATGAGATCTCACTCTGCCAATGTGAAGTTTTCTATCTCAAGTTGTGCATTTTGTCAGCTCCCTTTTGACATGTTATTATGGAAATTCCCTTATTGATCTCTGTTTGGTCATTTCTATTTACTGTTCCTCCTATTGGTAAATGACAGGGCTGGACATTCCAACCCTGTTCTTAAAGATTCTGGGCCCTTGTGCTGAAAACTGTTGTTGTCAGAATCTTTATTTTGACTTACAAACTATTGAAAATGTTAACTCCGCTGGATCCTAGATTAGTGCTTGTTCTTCCCCCAGAGTTGTCGGTGATCCAATGAAATTTCTTCATTGACTTAGACGACCTTGAAATCAAGAGTCACATGTTCTACCGACTGAGCCAGTCAGATGCCCTAACAGAAGTTATTTTTTTTTTTATGTTTATTTATTTTTGAGAGAAAGAGAGAGAAAGAGCACAGGCAAGCGGGGCAGAAAGAGGGAGATAGAGCATTTGAAGCAGGCTCCACACTGACAGCAGAGAACCCGGTTGATGTGAGACTTGAACTCACAAACTGTAAGATCATGACCTGAGTCAGAGTCAGATGCTTAACCAACTGAACCACCTAGGCACCTAGAAGTGATTTTTGAAAGCAAATATTTAAGCACTGGAATTGAGAAAATTCGAATTCTATTCAATATTAAGGAATCTATGGTGATTAATAGGATAATGCAGTTATCAGAGTACAATTTTTACAACTGTTTAGTACAATATCAATATCTGCTTGCTTGCTTTCTTTGTTTTTGGTCTCCTGATATATTGCAGTGAGGCAATGTGTACAGTAATTCAAAAGTCTTAGTTATTTTTGTTGAGTACATAGTTACTTACATTATTTTTCCATTATACTACTACTCCTGTTCACTGGGTAATCTCATAAAAGTACATGACTTCTACTATTACACCTGTAAACTAATTTTGCTCAAATACAAATTGTAAACCTTCTTTGTTTTCTCCAGATATGTAGACCCAATGACATATAAACTTGAATATCCCAGGCTTCCTCATCATGTTCAAACAAACACATCAGCTTCCTTTTTGGACTTTGTAAACTTATAAGATTCTTCTTCCCCTAGAACTCAGCTTTCCATATTTTCTGCCTCAGACATTGAAGATAAACAGCCAAAAGTTATCTTTAACATTTTCCTTTTTATTTAATAGGTAAGAATTCCTGTCAATTTTAACTCTTAAAATATCTCGTATCTGTTTGCTATTCTCTATCTTACCACTATTGCTTCAAGCCTTCACCATCAATATATAATGTATATATGGATAACTCTAGCCTCACCTACTTTAAATTATATTTCTTTTTTTTAATGTTTTATTTATTTCTAGGAGAGAGAGAGAGACAGCATGAGCAGGGGAGGGTCAGAGAGAGAGGGAGTCACAGACTCTGAAACAGGCTCCAGGCTCTGAGCTGGCCCTCAACACAGAGCCTGACACGGGGCTCGAACCCATGAACCGCGAGATCATGACCTAAGCGAAAGTCTGACGCTTAACCGACTAAGCCACCCAGGCACCCCGTTTAAATTATATTTCATCTAATAATAATTTTTATCTTTTAAGAATAAAATCTGGTCATATTTCCCTCATTCTTAAGCCTTTTCATTATCACCCCACAGTCGAGTGACAATCCAAAATTCTATGATTTTTTTTATTTCTATAAATCTAGCCTCAACCTCCAACTACCTCCTGCATAAAGAAACTAACTTCTTGCCTCTTGGTAAGCCATGTGGTATAGCCATGGCTTTAGATACGCTCCACATTGTACTTGATATATGTTGCTCTTTTCTTGGTCTGTCTGGTGATCGATTCATCTTCCTCACCTACTAACCTGGCTATAGTCCATTATTCTCTGATCATTGTATCAGTAACCCATGGTCATAATAATAGACATAAAAGACAAACACAGTACCTCAGTGGCAGTGACAGCAAAGCCAGACATCTAATTGGCTCTGTTGATCTTGTCTGGATTTACTTGCATGTCTGAATGTCACGCAAGTATGTCAGTATACATACATGTCAGATGATAGCTAGTGTAGGCTGGCATCAGATGAGAGATAAGGACAATTTAGTTCTGCTGGTGCTGCTTATCCAGTAGACTAGCCTGGGCATGTTTTCATGACAGCAGTAGAAGTACAAGTACAGGCAAATGAAAACATCCCAACCTCTTGAGATTTAGGTTCAGAAATGGCATGCAGCCACTTTAACTCATCCAATTGGCCAGTTAAGTTGCATGAGATAAGGAAGTCCTGGCACATTCATGGGGAAAAAAATCTCAAGTCATGTAGATTCAGAGAAGGGTGAAGAGTTGAAACTATTAATGCAATCATCCTACTATACCTCATTAGAGCATTTTCATATTTTATTAAAATTCTTTCTTACATACTTCTTGTTGCATGTTCTTTAGCATAAAAGCCATGTCTCATATAGCTCTCTACTTAGAGATATAAACTAATAATAGAAAATTATTGAATAATAGGAATAATAATTCAATTATTATTAAATTCATATAATAAATTCATAAATTCATATAAATTCATAATTAAATTATGAAATTCAATAATAGAAATATTGAATTTCATAATTTAATGAAAATCTAATGTGTAACATATTTAATGAAAAACATCTATATAACTTCTTAAATATGTGAATGTTTTTCTATTTGTTAAAATAAATTTATTTTAAATATTAAAAATCCTTCAACATTTGAAGAGTATTAGAAATAATTTTTATAGAGCAATCATAAAACTAAATATTAAATATATAGTATTGTAGAAACTAAATAACTTGTGTGACATCAGTTCATATAGCCCAGAAGATGACTATAATTTTTGGCTTGTTTTAGTAGGAAACTACAGCTATAAATTTATGTTCTCAGAACAATACTATAAAAAACAAATAATTTGTTCAATATTTTCTTTGCATTTATATTAGTTGTAATCATTTATTGTAATTAATAGACTACACATGACACTTTGTGCTTTCAGTGATAATTAATTCACTGTATCCATGAAAAGTGTAGATAAATGTTAACATCCCCATTTTACAGAAACAAAATGTTCTTTTTGATGATAGAACATAAACTATTCCTATCATTTTTTCCCTCAATGATCAGAAAAAATAATAGTGACCAATGAGGTTATTCTAGAACATTTTCTTAGCTTTGCCATATTCTGATACAACAAGCCACTTGTATAGTGTAAATAAGAAATATAAATTTCAACAATTCTTTTCAATGTATAGGTGAATTTCTTTAGAATAAAAAAAGTCTGCTAAGCACTCTCCACAATAGCTAAAACATGGAAAGAGCCTAAGTGTCCATCAACAGATGAATGGATCAAGAAGATGTGGTTTATCTATACCATGGAATACTACATGGCAATGAGAAACAATGAAATCTGGCCATGTGTAGCAACATGGATGGACCTTGAGGGTGTTATGCTAAGCGAAATAAGTCAGGCAGAGAAGGACAAATATCATATGTGTGCACGTATAGGAGGATTAGGAGGAACTTAACAGAGGACCAAGGGGGAGAAGGAGGGCGGAAATGGTGGGGAAAAGGGAGAGAGGCAAACCATGAGAGACTCTTGAATGCTGACAAAAACTGAGGACTGATGGATGTGGGGGGGAGGGGGGATGGGCATGGAGGAGGACACTTGTGGGGATGAGCACTGGGTGTTATGTGGAAATTAATTTGACAATAAACTATTTGTAAAAAAAAAAAAAAAGTCTGCTAAAAGAACTTAAATTACTTATGTTGCATGTAGCCTGGCTCATTAGAAGAGTATTTTATGAAAGAATTTTAGAATACCTAGACTTTTTCCCCTGATATACTCTTGTCTCACTAGTCACCCTATCCAGAAGGTTTAGTAGATGAGTGGTTTTGTCTTGTTTAAAGTTAGATAAATGGAAATACTTTAGAAATTTGCTCATCATTTCCAAGTCAGAGATTGCATTGGCTGTGAATGTCAATACAATTATTTGATCTTTCTTTCTGGCTGTCTTTCTTTTCCTCCCTCCCTTCCTTCCTTCCTTCCTTCCTTCCTTCCTTCCTTCCTCCCTCCCTCTCTCCCTCCCTCCCTCCCTCCCTCCCTCTCTCCTTTCCTCCCTCCCTCCCTCCCTCTCTCCTTTCCTCCCTCCCTCCCTCCCTCTCTCCTTTCCTCCCTCCTTTCCTCCCTCCCTGTCTCTGTCCCTCCCTCTCTTTATGGTTTCTGATTTATTAGATCTGATCTTGGTTAAAAAGAACTTGTAAGAGCTTATTATTTGGTTTCCTCATCCCACCCATTATCCTTTATTATTCTTTTTGTTGTATGTTATAACCTTAAATTGTTTTCTAGTGTTGTAATTTGGGGTCTTGTGTTTTAAATTAAGGCACTTTTATGAAATAAATACATTGCCTACTAAAATTTCAATAGCATGCTAGTTGCTATGATCCATTGTATATTTTTCAAAGGTTGGATAGGATCCCAAGCTTGACCCACATTTACCTATTTATCCCTGAATATTTTAGGTGACCTCTGTGGACAGATATATTGAATATTACTGATATCACATCCTGGGGTTTGAAAATGTTTGTTTTAAGCCCTGAATTTCTCTAATCCAATGCTTTTTATTTCTAAACCCATCTAATTTCTATTTCTGATAGTTTATTATTACTGTATAGAAATCCAGCAGATTTTTGTGCATTGATTTTGTATCCTGCAACTGTACTGAATTATTTTATTAGCTCTAAGAGTTTTTGATGGAGTTATTAGACTTTTCTATTTATATATCATGTCATCAGCAAACAGTGACTAGTGCCAGCTTTACTTCTTTTCCAATTTGCATGCTTTTTGTTTCTTTTTCTTGCCTAATCACTATTGAACAGATTTCCAATACTATTTTGAATAAAAGTCGCAATCCTTGTTCCTGAACTTAGAGCTTTTCATCATTGAATAAGATGTTAGCTGTAGGGTTTGTCATATACCGCCTTTATTATGTTAAGGTATGTTCCCTTTATACTCACTTTGTTGTGAGTTTTTACCATAAATAGATGTTGAATTTGTCAAATGTATTTTCTGCATCTTTTGTGATGATCATATGCTTTTTATCCTGCATTTTATTAGTGTGATGTATCAGATGTTGAACCAGCCTTATATTTCTGGAATAAATACAACTTGATCATGGTGCATGATCCTTTTAATGTATTATTGAATTCAGTTTGTTCATATTTTGTTGAGAATTTTTGTATCTATTTTATTCAGGGATATTGACTGAAATTTTCTTTTCTTGTGGCATCTGGGTCTGGTTTTGGTGTCAGGGTAATTCTGACCTTGTAAAATGAATTTGAAGTGTTCCCTCCTCTTGTATTTTTAAAAAGACTTTGAGAGGATAGGTTTTAAATCTTCTTTGAATATTTGATAGAATACACCAGTGATGCATGTGTTCCTTAATTTTTGCTTGATTTTTGCTTAGGATGTCTTTGATTATTGACTCAACCTCCTTACCAGTAAAAGTTTTATTGAGATTTTTTACTTCATCATGAGGCAGTATTGATAGGTTGTATATTTCCAGGAATTTATATATTTCTTCTAGGTTGTCTAATTTGTTGCCATATAATTGTTTATAATAGTGTCTTATGATCCTTTTTTTTAATTTTTTAAATGTTTTATTTATTTCTAGGAGAGAGAGAGACAGCGTGAGCAGGGGAGGGTCAGAGAGAGAGGGAGTCACAGACTGAAACAGGCTCCAGGCTCTGAGCTGGCAGTCAGAACAGAGCCCAACGCGGGGCTCGAACCCACGAACTGCGGGATCATGACCTAAGCGAAAGTCGGATGCTTAACCGTCTAAGCCGCCCAGGCGCCCGTGATCCTTTTTATTTCTATGGTATTAGTTGTAACTTCCATTTCCTTCCTGATTTTATTTATTTGAGTCTTTTCTTCCTTCTTCTTCTTTTTTTTTTTCCCTTGGCGAGTCTTGCTGAAGATCTGTCGATTATTTATGTTTTCAAAGAACGAGCTATCAGTTTCATTGATATTTTCTATTGTCTTTTTAATGACTATTTCATTTATTCCATTTTAATCTTTGTTATTTCCTTTCACTAACTTTGCATTTTCTTTGTTCTTTTTCTAATTCCTTGAGATGTAAAGGTAGATTGTTTATTTGAGATTTTTAGCATTTCTTGAGGTACAAATTTATTGCTACGAAATTCCCTCTTAGAACTGCTTTTACTGTATCCCATAAATTTTGATATGTTTTACTTCCTTTTTCATTAGTTTCCATTTTTTCTGATTCCTCTTTTGATTTTCTCTTTGATTAATTGGAAACTTCCTCAGTTTCCTTTTGTAATTAACATGTAGTTTTAAGGGCACCTGGGGCTCAGTCTGTTAAGCATTTGACACTTGATATTGGCTCAAGTCCTGATCTCGTGGTTGTAAGATCAAACCCTGGGTCAGAGTTTGCACTGACAGTGTGAAGCCTTCTTGGTATTCTCTCTCTCTCCCTCTCTCTCTTTCTCTCTCTCTCTCACTCTCTCACTTTCTCTCTCTTTCCCTTCCTCAAAAGTAAATAAATAAACATTTAAAAATATGTGGTTTCATACCATTGTGGTTAAAAAGATGCTTGATACGATTTCAATCATCTTAAATGTTAAAACTTCTTTTGTGGCCTAGAATATGATCTATATAGGAAAATGTTCCTTGTGCACTTGAAAGTAATGTGTATTTTGTTGCTTTTGCGTGGAATTTGCTGTAAATATTAGTGAAGCCCATTCTCTCTAATTCTCTAAATTTGAAGATAACCCAGAGGAGAGATTTGTTAAATACCACATACATCTCCCAAAAGCATTTGGAGGAAAAATGTTATATTTGGAGGAAATGGATGAGGATGTGCATTTGGAAGCCCAGCCCTGTGTACCTAACCCTCTAAACAACAACAAAAACAATTGAACCCATTTAATCCCTCTGGCCTTTCTGCAGCTTCTCTGACTATACTCTGGAACTGAGAAACCCCTTAAGGTACCTATCATGAAAAGATAAAACCAAAGTTGAGGCAAGAGACAGAACTAGAGAGTAATAGAAAGGGCGAGACAACAAATTAAGGCTTGAGAATAAATATGGAAGAGGTTCCAGAATGACCAAGACAGAAGTTTATGGGCTGTGCAGAGCTTTCCCTTGGAATATTCATAACTCTGTGCTGAGAGCTAGGTTGGAGTAGGACCCAAATGATAAGCTGGGTTTTTTTTTTAATCTTTAATTCATCTGACTTAAGAGTGTTAATAAATGATAGCATAATACTTTTCTTATCAAAAAGGACCAGTTGAATTAGCTACAATGTTTGGAAGTTTTCTGTGCAGTAAAGATTTTGTATCTACTACCTCCTTTAATTTTCAAAATCAACTTATAAGGAATCCATTGTTATTATTTTCATCCGTATTTTACTTAGGAGAACACAGCTAATTAACCTGTCCACTGTTATTCCATTAACCTATAATAGGGCTGAAATTTGGATCTAGAAAAAGCTAGCTTTGAAGCCCCTCTGCTCTTGGAAACACTTTCTCATCCCTCCTCCATAAATTATTCGTTAAACTGTTATTAACTTTTAGGATTGATGACTATGTCTTTTTCACCACTCTGATCCCTTTTCTCTCAGTGCAGCAGATACTAGCTGGAAGGCTAGGAGGAAGCATCTTAATAAAACTTATTCATATTAATGTAGGGAATGTTAGTCACTAAACATTCCCCAAGGTGTTTTCATTTTTAAAGAAGTTGGTTACTAAAACAAATTTATCTATTATTGGCAAATCACTCAGTTGTATAAAACTAGAAAATAAAATAATTTAGGGATGTGATATGAAAATGTTTTTGAGCAGAGATGCCGCCCATTAAACAAATAGACTTGTGCTTCCCCTAAATTACTCCTGCCTTTATAGCTACTTTGATTCTTCATGTTCCAACCCAAATTTTTATATTTTGACTTGGACCTTTTTCGCAGCTATTTCAATTGCAGTAAGAATGGTATTCTTGAGGAAAAAAATGGACAAAGTTGGGGAAATGGAGAATGCAAAGAAAATAAAGGAAAGGAAAGATAAATAGCCTATTTGAGGAAATTCCATGTATAACTGAGGAGGACTATGGAGAAAAATACATATCAATTTATCAATGTATTAGAATTTATTGATACCGGTAATCCTTAACTATCTAACAAGAACACAAATGACTTCAGTGACTGCAATGATAGCTCAGTATACATTCCTAAAATTATAAACATGTATATTCTCTTTGAAATTCTCATAAAAATAATGAAATACAATATGCAAACTCACTAATTTCAATGAACACTAGTATATATTAAATTAAGCCAGTCAATATCACTACAAGATAAACCAACACTTTAATCCTGGAATATTTCAGAGTCCAGCCTATTTTCAAGTGAACTTCTGCATGTGTATTTCCTTCCACATGTTTAAATATAATCACTGATCTCTACTTCACTTACCTGTAATAAGCTTAGGAAAAAAAAAACAACTAAAATAGCTGTGAGAGTCATCTTCTGACAAAACTGTAGTTAAAAAATTATATGGAAGACAATGATCCCTTCTTGCCTTGTCTTCAAAAGTTCTAGGCAAGAACTTTCTAATAATGGAAAGCTTTTAGTAGCATCAACTTTGTTGACATTTGCCAAACATAAAAGGTGAGGCATAAGACTCACATTAATGGAGAACAGATAAATATCTGTGCCTAATTCTACTAAATAATAGATCATCTTTTCATCTTTCTTGCATCTTTGTAGAGCAGGCCTATCCTGAGAATGTCCTTCAGAGTGTGAAATTGCCCCATGGTATTATGGAACAAGGCAAGAATATTTTATAAATGTGGTCATCTATCCTGACTGTTCGCTTGCTCTGATACACTCTGCTCAGTCGAGAAAAAAAAACATCACCCTGATTGTGTAGGAGACTGTATCTAACCTAGTGGATTTAAAAATACATGTCTCCTTCCTTTTTGTTTTCAGAAAAAAAAAAATGAACTTTGAAAGTTTAAGTTGGACTGAGCAGATAGAAGTTTAATTCTAAGTGAGACAATAATTCTGTTTTTCACACAGGCATTGCACCTAAACTTTGCTGTTAGAGAAGGCCAGTTATACTGCTACATCCCTTATGGGAAACCCGCAAGTCACACTTCTAAATTATTCTTTTGTTTCTGTCTCTAAAATTCTAAACACTGGCATCATTGATTTAGGTGTCCCCTGAAATGTGTAATTGCAAAACATTCTGAAAATTAAAATGCTTATATTCTTTTACCCGTCCGTTACTACTGAGGTGTTAAAATAATTTATTCCATTATATTA